>BGPT01002205.1:7072-47791 GCA_003297045.1 Symbiodinium sp. clade C Y103 | reverse complement strand
AAGAAGATGAGGAGAAGATTCTCCGCTGCACCGCCCTCACGGACAACCAAGCAGCCACCAGCATTCTGGCTGACCCCCGTGGCAGTTGGAGGACCAGATACCTCCGGATGAAGGCCAAAAATGTTCGATGGAGGATCGAAAAGGCCGATTGGATGGTGATCCACGTCCCAGGAGCACAGATGCCCTCAGACATGGGGACGAAAGCCCTCTCAGCACAGAGGTTTGAAATCCTCAAGAAGTTGGCAGGCATGGCCAAGCTGCCAAAGAAGGAAAAGGCCGAAAGGGCAGAAGATGAAGTTGAGGAGGAAGAAGGGAAGAAAGAGGAAGCGAAGACCAAAAGGGTCAAGGCTGAAGCTGAGGAGAAGCTGAAAGAGGGGGCCAAGATCTTGCAGATGATCGTGCTCATCTCACAGCTGACACAGGCTGAAGCACAGCCAGGAGGAGGAGAAGATGGATGGGCCCAGGGTCTAGATTGGACCTTCGTGGTGCTGATGATGTTTGCAGCACTGGGCCTGGCAGCATGCATTCGTTGTCTGATGTTCTTCATCCGATGGCTGTGGGTGAAGATCCGCCTAGAGGAGGCGAAAGATCGCATCCGTGCCCGGCATGCACGAGATGTCGAGCTGCAGCAGCAGCAAGGAGAAGAAGACAGGGCAGAAGAAGAAGAGGCATTGAGGAGGAGGGTGACTGAAGCCAGAGAGGCGACAGCGAAAGCACAGCCAAAGAGGCGAGCAGCCAAAGCCAAGATGAAGGCTAAGGCGAAAGCGAGGGCACATGAGGAGACAGAAGAAAGTGAAGAAGCCAGAAGAGACAGAGAAGAGCTGAGGCAGAGGATAGAAGAGGAGGAGGAAGCACGAAGAGCAGCCACAGTAGAGTGGCGAGCACCAAGCCACGCGGGTTCATCACCACCGATGATCCCACAAACACCCCGCGCCCCGAGACTAAGGGCGCCACAGACCCCAGGGACGGCACCAGCTACATCCTGGCCGACCACACCGCCCTTGCCGAGCTCTATGGCATGCAATCTGGGGTGGAGCCGTGGCCGAGGAGTGTGGACTGAAGTTCCACTGAGGTATGGCCATGGACCAGGTAGCTCCAGCTCCGCTACCATGCAGCAGCCGCTGTTGGGAGGTGGGATGGTGGAGGTCGAGCTCGACCCGAATGAAGAACCGGCCCACGTGGTGGGAAAGGGCGACCTCGGCGAGGCGAAGGGGAAGGCGAAGGGAGATCGAGGAGGAGGCGGTGGAAAAGGAAAAGTGAGCGGTGACCAGATGATCCGGCCGATCATCACACCGTGGGGGGTTAGGTATCACACCCATCGTTTTTGCCCAACGTTGGTGAACTCCCGAAATCTCACGATGTCGCAGTGGTGCGCCATTTGCGCCCCGGGCGGAGTGGGATTGAGAGCGCCAGTGTTTTCGACTGGGCCTGGTAGGCTCGCTCATGCCGATGGGGAATGCCAGCCTGGAACCCGAGAGTATCAAGTGTGCACCTTTTGTTTGGATATTGAAGAATCATGATGATGATTCCGAAACGGCTTGAGCTGGGCAGTGGTAGTTTTGTAGAGGTGTCCCTGCGACCAATTGCAGGCACCGCCAATTCTCATAGGTGGCTATCTGCCTGACGGCACTCAGCCAGGGGGAGTGCAGATACCCCAACATGTGACATAGCACCTAGGGTTGACATGCCCTGCTGCGTGGGACCGGTGGCGGGAATCCAAAGACCCCCAACGAAGTTTCAGGGGAGGATTCACTGAGGATCCCCAAAGACCCCCAAGGACTGACTGGGCGAATAGGAACCACCATGCAATGAGATAGGCCTGATCCACTTGGTGCACTCAGTTCGCTTGTTATATTCATACAACTCGCGGAAGGACCTTGCAGATTGATGCAAAGGGTCATTTTTTCCACGTTGAAACTGGGTCTTGTCCCTTCAAAATGGCTTGTGAAGACCACATGAGTCATGCCCAAACTCAAGCGAGTTAGATCCAGAATTCAAATTGTTCGAAACCAGTTGGGTTTGAAAATAAACTATCCCAAAATCATCCACTGGTAAATCATCATTTGTCTTTAAATTTGTCCATACTTTTCCTATTGAAAGTGCCGTTGTGAGAGTTCACCATATTTTGGTAATGTACCCCTAAATTATCCTAAATCCACTGATTCAGAATCGTATTTCCCCATGAAAAGATTTAGAAAGTGCCTCTTTGGAGTCTACCACATTGTCAGATAGAACCGGCGAGTCCGACGGCTGACAACCCGCCGGTCCACATCCCTCAGGGTGCATGGAGGGACTGAAGGTTCGGAAACTCACTGGGCGGTTTCCAACGCCAACGAGTTGTTGCAGCTGCGAGTGAGAGATTGTTGGATGATGGTTAGTAAGGGGTAAGTATCCCAAAATAGCGGAACTTTTCAGATTAGTGAAATTCTATGTTTTGCCCAAATGGTTGTTTTTTTTTTTTTATAAGGATGTTTCTTAGTGCCTTTTACTTAAATGATTTTTGATGAATTTGAGCTATTTGGGAGATGATTTTTTATGTTGTTCAGATGATGCTTGTTAAATGTTGCTTATTGATGTCTGGCGTTGCTGATGATGGTGATTTTTCGGTAACTTTTTGCTTGGCTGGTACTCATAATTTACTGCCAGTGTGTAGATTTATAAGGCAGGACTGGTTGGCTGAGTGCATTGAAGCCAAGCTATAATATGACTGTATTTGTTCCATGTGAATATCTTTGACTAAATCCTCCATAGGGTGGATCAGAGTTGTACCAAAGGCAGAATCCATTTGTATGGTGTATTCATGTGTAGTCCTTTGAGGAAAACCATTTTGGGTATGTGTTTTTTTGAAAGGGATTTCAGGCTGAAGGCATGAACAGACACAGCTCGCAAAAGGCAGAGCCTGAAGTCCCGAAAAATGTCAAGGCATAGGTCTGTCCTAAGATTGGTGTACATATAATCCAAGATCATTGTTCCGGCCCATTCAAAAAGGGTAAGCTAAGTTAGCACGATTTTTGCGGTCCCCGATTTGAAGAAACATGAAGAAACCATACGAACTCCACATATCTTATGGGTCTCCAGGTTTGTTCAGGAGACCGTCTCGTCCCCCGCAGCCAACGGCTTTCAGTTCGGTGGCCACGGACGCGTGGCGATGGCGTGGCTTCGGGGTGCCATCGGGGTGTCCGCTGTGCTGGCGGTGCAAATCTACAGCAGATGCTTTGTCCAGGCTGGGCGTTCTGGTGATTGCCACCCAAACTGAGGTGATTGTGGTGTTCATTATTCAAAAATGCCTGACAAAGACCTCATGTCGGAGTGAGTGATGCTAGTCTATACCCTCTGGTAAACCAACATAGCTATTGAAAATCGCCAACTTTTTAAAAAAATCATACATAAATGGGCCATGTTCCTCCATTTTCCACAGCTAGGTGAATTTACTGGAGGGTAATCCCCGGAAATGTCGCCACCACCAGGCACCAATTTCCACTTCTTTGCCGCGGGTGGGTCTCTCTAGCCAACCCCGCTTGGCGGGCGGCCGCGAAGCCGCGGATCGCGTTGGAGCATCAGTGGGCGTGGCCAGTGTGTCGGTGATGGCATTGGCAGGTGCAGTTGGGGTCATAGAATCTGAGAAGGATCACATGAAGTTCCGAGGTTGGTTGAATGACCATTGTTAACGTTAATGAGCATTTTCAACCATGATTAAGCATTTGGAACCATATTAACCATGAGATACCATGAGCATTATCAAACTAATTCTCATTAATGGGGGATTCGCCCAATGCCATAAACCATCCCCAAGTCATCACCATGCCATACATGGGTGGGACTCAAACCATCCCAAATGGTAGGTTTATGGCATTGGGTTGCCAACATTCACCAAATGTCACTGCTGCTTTCTTATTGATGTATGACCGGGAAGTTTGCCCTCAGAAACGGGGGTGTCAACCCTTTGATCATGGAGGTATAAGCGGAAGTGGAGATATTTCTGGGGAAAATGACGGTCAACCATGGGAGCTGGGGGTTCCCCAATTGTGAGAGAACCGCATGGATGGGAGTCATATTTGCACACCGGTTTATTTGTGGTCTACAAGAAGACACTCCCCAGTTGTAACTTGGTTTACACCTCCATGTATATCATTAGCCATAGCAATGCAAATCCGATCGTTCGCCTACTTGTATGCCAACTCACCTATCGTTCCGGGGGCCCCATCCCGCATGAACGAATTCAATCCGGGAACCAGTCTCAACCAGGCAGGCTTCAAGCCGTTGGTTGAGGATGATCCATGCCATTTTCTGCACAGTTCCTTCATAGTACATGAGCGGGTCATGTTGGGCTTGAAATCGACACAGACCTGGTGCAGGTGTGGCTGCTCTGGCAGGACTGCAGCCAAAAAGGGACCTGGGTTCCCCAAAGCCGCGAGCACATGAAGTTTCCTGACATTGTAATACGGAATACATGACTTCCTCTTGCAGATATTTTTGGATATGCGTGGATTTGAGAAAAACAGTGTGTTGGTTCATACATGATTTTCATCTACTTCCCTCCGGGCGATGATGATGCCAGTTGACTTTCATACTTTGTTTGGATGGGTGGCGCAACCACCAACCACGATACTTTGGTCAGGGTTGGCCACTCCCATCTCATGAGAATTCATGAGACCCTCCATTTGACTCATCCACAGCACATTCCGGTAATGATAGACTCTCTATGTACCGCAAGTAAGTAATCAGTCAACTTACCAAAGTCTTGGTGTAAGACAACGGTGTTTATTTTTTGATTTTGGAAGATGTGCCGGATGTTTTTGGATTATTGTTCATGTTCGAAGGATAAATTATGTTGTTTGTGGTGGAGAATACCACATTGATTATTTCATGGACAACATCTATATATGTTTTATAGAAGAGTAACATACTAACGTTTTATATATGTTCATACAATTCTTTCGGCGGCCAATATTGAACTTGAGGAGTATTACATACATTGTTACATGTGTTTGTTTGTTTTTTTTTTTTTTCCGGTGGTCATATATTGAATTTGAAAGGTAATAGATACATTCTGGAGAGGTAAAATGAAAGCTGAAATGCAATTCGATATGCTGCATGCTGCATGCTGGAACATTTACCAACATGTATGGTGATTCCACCCCTGAATTATCCAGTTTTGAAGGCAAAGATCCCAGGAGAAAAGTGTTAACAAGTTTATTTATCGCCCCATCAAACTATATAAATTATCCTCCACCAAAAATCCACTCGTTTGCTTGGTTGCAAGCCAATTACTACCAATTTACATATTGTTTCAGGGCCCTTTTCTGTAAGGTTCCACTGCTGTTGGTGAATATTTTCATGTATTATCATGTATGAATCCCTATGGATCCAGATACTTCCTCAGAAGGTACGGCTGGATCCACCAGGCAATGCATGTTCCAATGGTTGCAGCCGGATACCCTGACTATTGCTGGTGGATATCCCAATTGTTCCTCTTCAAATCGACATGCTCAGGTCATCCAATTCATTGCTGGGTTATGTCCACCAGTACTACGCCTATCTTCATGACTGCTAGTCACTACTCCCATGATTGTTGGTAAACCTCCCCATTCTTCCCGAAATTCCTGAGACAAAACACATGAAACCATCAATTTTTGTTTGTGAGAAACATGGTTTCCCATACATTTTCGCTGATACATCCCACTTTGTGATCTTTAAATCATCCTTCACAAGCCACGTATATCCACATTTATCCACATATCCCATGAATTGCGAGTTAAACTACTCATATCAATTGCTTGGTTTTTCCGTGGGAAAAATTACAGAAAACCCTTTTTGCATGCCAAAACCATGGAACATCCATGCTTTCCAGTTTCTAGATTTTCCCTTAAACCAATACATTGATCATATCCACACTTTTACCATCATGGCGGTGGCAAATTATCGATAAATCAGCGACAAGTCCACGATTTATTGATTATTTTCCCACTAACACCTCCTTTATTTTACAAGCCGTTTTCCAGCCAGCCACATTTGATGACCGGAGGATATCACCCTATTGGTATCTCATTATCCCCGAGAAAATCAACGACAACATCCCTATTGCTTAAACCTCAATTTTTCCATATTATTATCCCAATATTCTCCATGTTGGGTAGTTTTTCACATCATTTACTAACGATTCATCATCAGTATTCACCACTATTCACCAGTACCCTCTGGTAATTCAACGGTTTAAATTAAACGTAGCTATTGACAATGGCCATTTATAGTGGAATTTCCCATTAGAAATGGTGGATTTTCCATAGTTATGTTAGTTTACCAGAGGGTATTGGACCATAATCCCCCCCGCTTTCCCACCCTCGGCCGGTCGCAGGAGCGACCACCCGGGGGTCGAGGTCCAAGAGCTCGCTGCCTCGCAAGGCCTCGCTGATCGCCACGCGCCCAGATCAGGCGTGCCGCGTGTTGGGGGAGGCAATGGGGGAAGAGTTGGTAACAAAAACATGTGGTTTGCGAATGATGTATGGAATAATCATTTGGAAAAAAACATCAGATAACCATGATTATAATATATGTTTTTCCAAAATGAAGTGGATAAATCATGATTCCATCATCTATCCGGTTGACAAACAAATGAGTTCTCAATCCCAAATCAGACAGAAAATGTTCATCCCAAATCAAATATGCGTGCGTGTGTCTGAAAATGGGACTTACACCCGAAAACAACAGCTTTGTATGGGGAGAGTGATGATTAACGAGTGGATTGAATGGGGTATCCTCTTTTCAGACAAACCCATGTGTCAGCTGGTTTTGTCTGGAACTGTTGGGAAATCAAGTAAATCCCATTCACAAACATCTAAAACTCTTGAACATGTTGTGTATATATTACATGATTATGTCATTATATATATATATAAATATATATATATATATACATATTATATATATATATGTATTCGATGAGCTAGGCCGCAGCAGAACGCTACCACGAGCCTAAGGGAAAAATTATACATATTCATATACATATCCCACTGCATCCCCGTGAAAAATAGTTGATGTTATACCCCCACAACGTTTGTAGGTTACCCTCTGGAAAACTAACGGTTCGCTATTGAAGCCATGGCCATTTAGTTCGTTGATGATGTTGATTTACCTATTAAGATCTATGAAACATAGTGATTTTCCATGATTTTCCATAGTTCTGTTAGTTTTTATGTTTACATCCCACCATATTCCCACTATATTCCCATTATATCCCATTAAATCACCATGAAATATCTCATTAACTCACCGTTAAATTCCATAGTTCTGTTCGTTTACCAGAGGATAAATCACCTGGAAACAGCCAGCGATCGCAGGCCGTCCCCTGGTGGGAACGATTGACGCGGCCCACCATCGAGCCCGGCATTGGCATTTGGGCCGCGTCTCGGTGGGCAAATTTTGGATGCCTTCGGCAAACATAGCAATGGAAATCCGCTATAAATGATTTTAAACGGAGGTTTCTATGGGAAAACCATCGAATTAAATGGTGGATTGTCCTATGTAAACATGTTTCACGGTTATTTGGACGTGTCTGAAAATGGGTCATACTCCCGAAATGGCCGTTGCGTAGAACATGATTAACCGCATCAAATTTTTGGGCACCCTGTTTTCAGACAATCCCATTTATTCATCCAATATCCAATTGAAAGGGTCAGTGAACTTGCGGATGAGGCATAGCGGCTACACAAGTCTTTGAAGATTCATGACAGTCTGGAGAACTCGGAGAGCCAAGGTATAGGTGATGGTTTTCACTTCTTGTTTCCTGGAGAGACCTACACCATCTTGGAGTACAGAACCGGAATATGTTTTAAGATGTTTTCCTGCCTGGTCGCGTTTCTCTGGATTTCCTCGAAGCTCAGGAAAAATTGAACATGACCACCATTTTCCAAGAGGAAGAAGGCAATGTGAGGACAGTTCCCTGGATTGCAGAGATTTTATTTTTCCCCTGTGTGATGAGCTCAAACATATCACCCCTATAGTTGGGAAATGTTGGGAAGGTCGACCAAACTGACGCTCCAATTTGAATGGCTGGCTCCGGGACAAACTTTTAAGACCCAGGGAAGGCACACAGACATTCTGCCCATGTGAAGTGCGGATTCTTGCGCATTGAAAGGGACCGTTTTCACACGAGGAAATTGGTCTTGCAAACATGATGATGATGATGATGATGATGATGATGATGATGATGATGATGATGATGATGATGATGATACTGATAATGGTGCGGCTGCTGCTGCTGCTGCTGCTGCTGGTGGTGCTGCCGCTGCTGCTGCTGCTGCTGCTGCTGCTGCTGGTGCTGGTGCTGATGGTGGTAATGATGAGTGACAATGATGGCGGAAAATGTGCTGGTGATCATCGATGCCCATCTTTTTCTCTTTTACCAGTGAAACATCCGTCCTCTCGCTCGAACCGCCAGGTTCCGGCCACCATTTTGGTGGTGAAACGCGGTGGCAACATGGTCACCGATAAGAGATGGCCCGAGAAACACGGCCACTACTCGGTTCAGGTGGGCTATGAGCGCTATACTCCGGACCAGTAGCCTGGCAGATTTGGGCCCTGTTGGGGCCGAGCCACATATTAGTGACCTTAGGTTTCAAAGGAAGTTGGGGTCGGAATCTTTGAGTTAGCATTTGACCCCGGCTAGCTTGACAAAAGAACAACTTAATTTCATTTAATTTCTAGATTTGATCCAGTTATTGGATGTTTGAAATCTGGATTGTGTTGCCTTAAACATGGGGCTAGGGCTAACATTACAGGCTTGATTTCGCACCCCCAATTCAGCGATGTCACTGTAGGGCATATATATATATAATTATATATATATAAATATAAATATATACATGTAATTAATATATCCCCATGTTTTATGTTGATTTCTACTGGGTGATCTAATTTCCAGCAGTCGGACCATCCCATTGTTGGGTCCTCAGCAAGACCATCAAAAACATCAAACCAGCCAACTCTCAACAAAAAGATGATGGCAGACCACAGGAAACTCCAAAAACAAGATAACATCATAAAATCCCTAAAAACCTTCATCCTATCCCCCCATTCACAACAAAAACTCGTGTGAATCACACGGCCATTTCAATCCACATTCAAAAAAGCCTTCGCTACCCTTCTCCACACAATGACACGTATATACATGTCTATATATAGTTACATAATATGATATATATATACACATAAATATTGTAAGGAAACCTTCATCAACATCTTCATCCCTTCACCCGTTTCGGAACCCCGCGTCCCGCCTCCCCGCGTTTCCCGTTTGTCCCAGGCGCGAGAAGGAGGGCAAGCGCGCGCTGCAGCTGAAGCGCCTGGCGCGCAACGAGTGTCCCCCGCTCCGAAAAATCAAGGACTTCCGCGTGAGGCGCGACGGGGAGCGTGGTGGGATTTTGGTGAAACCTATCCTTGATGTATTGGCATGATATGCAACATGTATGTCTATATTTATATATATTATAAATATTGTTTTTTTTTCCCAAGAGGCACACTGTAGCAATCGCTGCGGCCTGTACGTTTGAATATTTATGTATATAAATACATACATATGGACGTAGACCTGGTGATTTCTGATTTTATTGGTGATATCTATTGGGACTATATTATATAGATATATGAAAATACCTGGTGAAAATGTACAACTTTACAAACAGTTTAATGAAGAATTAACGGATCATGTGGTATGCCCTATGATCGTTGGATACACCTAGGGAAATTCCAGCAACCCCAAAAAGGATTTCAACAAGTTGGAAAGCTGAGAAAATACGAGGAAACATCATCGAAGTACGATCTTGGAAATAGGTTTCTAGCTTCTTGGGGTTGGTACAGTGGGAGTTGGGTTAAAATCAAGATCTACCAGTTGTGACTCCCAACAATGGTATGTGTATTACCGGGGATGACATACTTGAACTAGTGGTTGCATCCCCTAAATCTCATGGGAAGACAACAAGCGCCAATCCAGTAGCAAAGTCATTTTTGGAACCCCATAGATTTAGGAGTTGTCCTGATTTAGGGTTGTATTGTGACATCAACCAATTTGAAGGGGTGAGCTTCCAGAATCCTGCAACTAGTGAATAGTGGGTAAATTGATTTCAGCAGTTTTCAAATTAGCAATGGAGGCACAGTGACTTTCGTTGCGTCCATGCTAAAATTCTGGGCTGTAGAGCATTGATTTGGGTGATCTTTGGACAATGGCAATGGCTTGGGGCGGTCCTATCCTCCAGTCAACAGTACCCTGCTCAGATTTGATGTTAGGTAGCTTTATAAATAGCTTTACGTATGTGTTCAGGGCATAATCAGAATCAAACAGCAATGTCATCAAATGTCATCAATCATAATTTTAATCTAAGTTTGCAGCAATGTCATTTGTACCACCAATGTAAATTGATCGTTTTGTCCCATAAAAATTGTACCTAAATTTCGGAAAATGGTGGATCCTATTGCTGCAGGCCTCAGGATTGGGAGAAATGGGAGGCGCGGCTTAGGGCGGGTGCGTGGGGCTCTGGGGTCATTTGGGGAAATGTCGACTGGTATATATGGAGGTTTCCATAAATGGGGATATCCCAAAATTGATGGTTAACAATGGAAAATCCTATTTAGTTAGGGGTACCCCCATTTTGGGAAAGCTCCATATGGAGGTTTCCCAGCATGGGGTACCCCAAACTCATCCAAAATTGTTCATTATGAATGGGGAAAAAAAAACAATGGCTTGGGGTAGCCATATGTTAGGAAACCGCCATATGCCACACATGGAGCATTGGGGATGTATGGAAGATAGGTCAATACCTGTGTGAAATGTTGAGAAACCGAAAGCATCTCTGGGAGGATGAAGATCATACAGCTTACCGAAAGTGTATACGTACCTAATACATCCGAATACGTCATTTGGGTCAAAGATGGTCACAGTTTAAGGGTCCAATTCACCTGAAAAAAATGTGTTTTCTGATGTTTTCTGGTAATTGCCCATACTAATATTGGTGCCAAAAAATTGGACCTATGACCAAAGTGTTTTTTGTAGATTCTCTCGTCCCTGGTGCAGTTGCTGCACTGAGCAGTTTCAAGCGATGGAACATTCACCTCGGAGTGACTTTTGAGTATATATCGTGAAGGTCTCCCGGCAAAGCTTCCTTGTGAACCATCAAAGCGGCACTCAGTCAAAACAGAACTGAAAAGAAACGCATCTCCAAACCGGTGTTTGTTCCTGTCCGTTTTCGTTGGCGCAGATTGGCCAAAAGATTTGGCCGTCGGATTTCTTGCAAGAGGGTGATCTGGTGGATGTCCATGGCTCCTTGGATCAAAGCTGGCCCACCACCACCTCAATGATTTTGTATCTAATCATGTCATTATCATGTCTAATCCCTGAAAAAACTCCTTGAAACATTGGGATACCAGTTCGTTCTGCATTCCTATGGTAACCCTCTCAGTTCTGCTGGTGGCGTTGCACTGTTCCGAAGACCTGGAATGTATGCAAATGTGGGATGTGGATGTCTGAAATTGTCAGAGTCAGCCACAACTTCTTGTCAATTTGTTGATATTCATGTTATGTTCAGTCCTAACTTTCAATCATCTATTGTTTGGGACACCCTGTTGTTAACCGCCAGTTTTTCATCAAATACCTTTGGTCACGTCTCCCGACTTTAGCCAGTGCTGAGGTTGGGCCAAGGGCAAGGGTTTTGCCGGCCGCATCAAAAAGTGGGGCGGAAAGCGGGGACCCATGACCCACGGTTCCAAGCATCACAGGAGCAGTGAGGGGAGTGGGCGAGGTTTGTTGATCCCATCCTGCTCATATTCAACATCCCCCTAGAAACCATGGTTTTTTACACATATTTGGGACCATTTAACGGAGGGTTAATATAAAGGGGATGGGATTCTTCTTCAAAGGAGAAGGGTTCCTTGTCAACCTTGCCTTGTTCTGAACAGGATCCACTAGGGATCGGTGTCTTCAAAATAGCGAATTATATACATATCGCTTGCATGTTCCATTCCTGTTTGGGATAGCAATCCTTGGCTGTTAGAAGCTATTTGTGGGATGAATGGCTTAACAGCTGTAGGGACATTGACTCAAATGTGTGACAATATCAACGACTCAAACTCTTTTTCCAGAAATTTCCCACAACATCTGGTTGAGGATGATTTGCTCCTTTCTTTGTGGGTCTAGTAGAGTCATTTTTCCCATTTCTGACATGTTGAATTTGCATTGTGGTTCGCATCTCTGCCAGCATTGGTTCGTGGGAAAATCTCAAGGATCTCAAACCCCCATTTTGATCTAGCAAAAACACGCACAAAAAGAGTTTGATTTCAGGTGCAGCATATGAGTATGTAAATTCTCCACCAACACACAATCGAATGTCGGATCTTAGAATATTGGTTTCCGGGAAACTTGAAGCACATTGTGCTGGTTGGACTTGGACTATGCCTGACAAGCCTAATACTGACCGCAATTTACATTTACACCACAAAAAAAGCACGACAAAATGCTATCAGGAATGGGGTATTGGGGTTTGGATAACCAACAAAGAAAGTTATGTTTTTTTGTTGGTCCATTATTTGTTGCTCTATAACTTTTATTTTCCGGCAACATTGAACCTGTGGTATTTTTTTTGTGTGTTTTTTGTTGTGCTCTAAATTGCTTTTTTTTTTTTAAACATGTGTTGCTATTTTTTTCCTGGTTTGGTTTGTTTCTTTGTTGCCATTTTTGAATGGAACCTGTTGTGCTTTTTCTGGTGTTTGTTTGGTGTTCTATAGTTTTTTTTGACCGTTGTATCTTATTTTCTTGTTTTTTGTGCTGTCTTTTTTTTTTGTAACCTGTTGTGTTTTGTTTTCTAGAATCGTGAACTTTGCCTTCGTTTGTTGGCAGGGTATCCAAGATTGGCATTGAAGAATTATAGCGGATTCTCCAGCCCCCCAAAGTCCCATAGTCCCATTCTTAACATTTCATATCTTCACATCTGACATTTTCAAATAGGGGTTAGTTTCATTGCTCCTTTGTAAGCACCAAAGAATCGTTGGTCAGAATTCCCCCCCACACAAAAATAAACACGTTTACACTATATTTAGAACTATATTTACCATACCCCAGTGCTTCATGTATGGCATATTTAGTAGCATATTCCCCCAAAATGGCCTAAATGTAGGTAGGTATTCCATACAGACAACATATGACATATGGGATCACTATATATCCTTCTGTTAAATCCTTTGCTGGTCCAAATGCTCGATTTTCAACATTGTTGAGGATTAACTTCACTACCAACTTACCAACTGAAACTCGTGAAACCATTTTATTTGGTGGTAAAAGCCATCGTTTCCTGCACATTTTCCATTAAAAACCCAAGCGATTGACACTGCTCTCCTCCTGGGTTCGTCCAGGAGAGAAGGTTCCATTGGTGCTGCCTGGCCAGCGCGTGTCCTGCCCCAGCGCCACCGAGCGGGCTGGATCGGCTGCTCGGATATGACTTGGGATAGCAGGCTATCCAGTGGTGAAACAGTGGTGCTCCGCAACTTCTGAGGAAGTATGACTGGGGTGTGATGAATGGGGGCTGATTTGTCCCTTTGAGAGGAGAGGATTTGGATCCAAAGGAAATGGATTGGTTTCCTAGAGACAATCTGCAGGAAACCATAGGTCAGAATGTGTTTCTCAGATGGTGGTTGTCTGCAAAACATCCCAGCAATACATTGATATTTGGCAAAGGACTTGAATGCGATGGGTTTCCTGGGCCAATAGTTACGGTATAGTGCTTGCACCTGCCATGCGCAAAGGGGAATTGAACACGAGACACCTAAGTTACCTGGGCTGGTTTATGGTGTTCCCTGCGTCCTACACACAGTTGGGATGGGTTGCTCAAAGACCAACCAGCAAAAAAACATCAGTGCGGCTCAATATAGTTGTGATTAAATCTGTATTTGTATGGTCAGATTCCCAATTCGCAACCACCAGCCACTTTTGGCGCAAACTTCAAGATAAACCTGTTTTGACAAGCAACTGATTTCATTTCATATCTTGCTGCTAAACTTTTTTGTTTCCCTTAGTTCTTGTTCGCCGGATTTGCACGCAAGGTGCGTGCAAGAGCATTGCCCACAACTTGAAGATTCTGAAGATCATGGACCGCATTGATGAGGACAAAGCCCCCAGACCCACTGCCCCCACGGTGGCCTCATCCATGAGCTTGACCCAAACGCCAGGCTGCCACGAAAACAGGCCACTTGGAGGATCATGCCACGGATCGTAAGTGGTGAGTAACTGGGGTTATTGATGCCATTTATCAATGGGAGAACCCTTAGTAGGGACTCAAATTCAACTATCAACTGGTGGTTTCCTAAGTCATGGGGGTACCCCCCAGATCATCCATCTTATGTACAGGTTTTCCATCAAAAACAAATCAATTTTGGAGTAATTACCATGATTAATGGAAACTCCGCCACATTCCTGCTGAGACTCGCCTTTCTCCTTGGATTAATTGCTGTCCTGGGCACTGGGTGCCTTGCTGTTGCACGCAGGACAACATGCCTGAGTCCATCATCGTTGTGCAAGGATCCGTATCTTGCTGAAACCAGTAAAAATCGACGGTTCACCAACATAGATATGGATATAAAAGTAGTGATGGCGAATAGTTATATTAGTTTACCAGAGGGTAACCAACAACAACATGCAACAATGGGACAGTGGGGGTTTAGGAATAATGATGGGACAAATCCATAGTTACCGCAATCGGCAAAAAACGAAGGTTCACCAACAATACAGAACAATACATTCACTCAACAGTGTTGGGACGAAACCTGGTTGACATCGAAAATTACGAGGGATTTTGGAGTGAACACGGGCAGGGTCTTGGTACCAGAATGGACATCAAATGAGGATGGGTTGAAATTATTGTTGTTGGTCAACTCCCAACATGGATTGTTTAATGCACTTTAACACAGTAGAATATCAAGACAAGCGATTCTGTGGGTCTCTTGGTACCATTTGGCACCCCAATTTTGAACGATACCAGTTGGACTGATGATCTTTTAAAGGACTCCTTCAAATCTTCCACGTCGTTGTTTCGTTTCCGAAGGGGGAGACGTTGCTGAGTTTGGGGTCCTGTATATTTTGGACAGACCCAGATCTTTCCACCAGATCCACTTCTCGAAATGCACCTGGATCCCTTGGAGCATTGACGTGGACTCAAACACGGCCTTCGATTGGTTGTTGCCTTGCACAGTATTCTACTCTGCACTTTACTGGTTTCTTGTTTCAAGTATATTTGTCTATATAAATAGATTTATGTGAATCCCTAAATTTACATGGTCATGTTGGTCCAACATGACTGGTGATATGTTTAGGACACATGCGTTGCGAGCCTGTCCTAGGTGCCTGGATACACGGCGCACTGGAAATCCGGTGGCTCCTACGTTTGGCTGCACAAAGCCAAGAACCGCAGCTTGGCAGGTGATTGTTACCCCATCTCCAGCTTGTCTGAACAGGTACCGCAAAATTCCATGGTTTCTCACAATTTCCCATAGATTTCCACACATGGGAGATCCCCAAGATCCCCAAAATAGTTGGTTTATAATGGAACATCCTGCTAAAATGGATGATTTAAGAGTACCCCCCCATTTTAGGAAACCTCCATATTTGATTTTCCATGTAAATGACCAGAAATTGGGGTGAACATAGTCCTCCATCTCTGGAAATGCCGGACTGGTTCTTTTGTTCCAAATAGAAAGTATGGCTCGCAACTATTGACCTGTTGACAATTGGATCCTTAATGTTGCGCTGTATAGGACTTTGAGAAACCAACGATCAATTTTGGGTCCATTGGTGCTGGTACCCTTTCTTTTGAGCCAGAGCCCAAGCAGAACCGGTGTCTGTTTCCAAACCTTCCCACTGATGCCATGGATTCGTTAGGCTCCGATGGTCGTTTCAAGCGCGATCCTGTGTGGCTGTGGTTCTACCACAAGGGCGAGGGTCGCTGGGCCGCATGATGTGTTGCCATGCAGCCAATCATTGAAATCCCCCCCTATACCCTGGAGAGGGGTTCATTATTGGGTCTAGTGTAACCTGTAACAGTACCACAAAACTTGATTCCCGCCTGGAAATGGGCAATTTCTCCAAGCTAGATGATGCCCAAACGATTGCAATATGTTGGCTGCAATGGTCCATGTAAGAGGGATAAACCAAGGGATTTCAGGGGTCCCTATTCATTCTGGGCCAAAAAATGTTGTGGCCCCCTGGAACTCAACTAGCATTGACCCACATTCACCCACATGTTTTCCATTGGTAATGTGTTGTCAACTTGGGCCTTATAGATCGGATAACCCGTACATATACATATATATATATACATATGTATATGTATATATAATACTATATATGTATGTATATATATATATATATGTATATATATATATATATATACGCGCAACGCCTGGGCTTTGCCCAGGGCTTGCAGTGTAGAGGTTTACCATTCCCAAACAAATGTTGCTGCAACTATACATTCAATGAAGAAGATCAACAAGGGTATTTAGGAATATAAATTCCCACGCCCGTTAAACTTTACATTCAATTGGGAAAAATCAGCAAGGGTATTTAGGAATATAAATTCCCACCCCCGTTAAACTTTACATTCAATTGGGAAAAATCAGCAAGGGTATTTAGGAATATACATTCCCACCCCCGTTAAACTTTACATCCAATTGGGGAAGATCAACAAGGGTACAGTATTTAGGAATATAAACTCCCACCCCCGTGAAACTAAACTTTACATTCAATTGGAAAGATCAACAAGGGTATTTAGGAATATGAATTCCCACGCCCGTTAAACTTTACACTCAATTGGGAAGATCAACAAGGGTACAGTATTTAGGAATATAAACTCCCACCCCCGTGAAACTAAACTTTACATTCAATTGGGAAGATCAACAAGGGTATTTAGGAATATAAATTCCCACCCCGTGAAACTTTATATTCAATTGGGAAGATCAACAAGGGTATTTAGGAATATAAATTCCCACCCCCGTTAAACTTTACATTCAATTGGGAAAGATCAACAAGGGNACAAGGGTATTTAGGAATATAAATTCCCACCCCCGTTAAACTTTACATTCAATTGGGAAAGATCAACAAGGGTATTTAGGAATATAAATTCCCACCCCCATTAAACTTTACATTCAATTGGGAAAGATCAACAAGGGTATTTAGGAATATGAATTCCCACGCCGGTTAAACTTTACACTCAATTGGGAAGATCAACAAGGGTACAGTATTTAGGAATATAAACTCCCACCCCCGTGAAACTAAACTTCACATTCAATTGGGAAGATCAACAAGGGTATTTAGGAATATAAATTCCCACCCCTTGAAACTTTATATTCAATTGGGAAGATCAACAAGGGTATTTAGGCATAAAAAATTCTACCCCCGTGAAACTTTACATTCAATTGCCAATTGAAACTTTACATTCAATTGGGAAGATCAACAAGATGATGGTGATGTTGATGATGATGATGATGATTATTATTATTATTATTCTGAGTCCCGTTGTCTTTGCAGTTCCGGGCAAAGCCTAGGCATTTGCCGTATACATATATATATATATATACATAGATCAATTCTTCTAGTGCATCAGTACATCCATAATATTTTTATTTTATTATGGTGCATCCAGATTAAAGTTGTTTAAAAGGCATAACCCCACCAGAGGAGGTGCATACAGCATCCCCGCTTCGCAGATGTTGATCCACTGGTGCCCATCAAGGACGGATGTCGCTGAAATGATGGGAATTGGAGTGGGGTGACTCTCCCAAAATAGCCGAAATTTTGAGGTTGATACCCTCTGGTAAACTAACATAGCTATTGAAAATGGCCATTTGTAGTGGATTTTCCCATTAAAAATGGCTATTTTCCATAGCTATGTTAAATTACCAGAGGGTAATTGTTTGAATGATTTTGTGCAGTTTATCTATATAGGTGCTTGCATGATCTTGCTTTGTCGTAGTATTTGTGGGCCTCTCAATGTTCGTAAATCAACTCACCTGGTGACTCATTGTCCTTTCAACAGACACACACACACACACCAGTTGTCGTGGGCTTTTGCAAGCCAATCTATGTAGTTGAAAACCAATATTTTACTTTTATCATTTGGGTCCTATGCGATGCCTAGTAGCTGAAGATGTACCATCCGTCTCAAATTAACGTATGTCCAAATCTGGTGGAAACATCCAACCAATTATTTCATTGTCCGTACAGCCATTGGTATGCATCTCAAAATGAATCATGATATGGTACAAACATCACAAATGTTCTATGATGTTCTATCTATCATATTGAATGATGTTCTATGATGTTCCACGATGTCATATTTATAATATCTATAATGTGTATAATAGAGGGATGTTCCTTGAAACATGATCTTGCATGTTTACACATTTTGGGGTTGAACATGCTTATCATGCAAGAGTCATCATATCTAGTTATAAGGTCCTAAACCCGAATATGAATTATACCCCCTCAGCAGGAGGGGTTACGGTAAATATAATTGGGTTTATACCCCATCGTCCCAAATTTTCTTGCTTAAATCATCTTAAATTCCCCATCGGATCCCACTTCTTGGGCGCTAAATCCTGAGGATTATTATTCCATGTTTATTCTTGCGTTTGTAAATCAATGTTCCCAATGATATGTATCCTTCTTGAATTGGATAATGATGGGAAGTTGAAGCCTGAACCCCGTATAATTTCTGATTATAAAACATCTCAAAACTAAAAACCATGAACCCCATATTCTTAGTAAGCATAACCCATATATATATATATATATTTTTAAACCCATGTATATATATATATATACATATATGATATAACCATGATATATATATATATATATATCTATAACCCCTATATTTCCCTTAGATAACTGGTCAAACCATCTTCAAAGCCACAGATGTTCTGCAGGAGAAGGCTTGGACCTGGAAGACCATGTGGGGCCGTGACATTCGTTGGATCACCTCGGAGGCTGGGAAAGGTGGAGCCATCAGGCCCTAGGCCCTTAGGATCCCTGGGTTAGTCTGAAAATTTAGGGGAAAACCCTCCAATTCCAGTGGTTTATCTGGGTTTAGAACCTCATTTTCCCTAGGAAGGGGGCAATTTTAGGGGTGAATCCTCTATTTTCAGGGCCCAAGTGGGTTGTAAGCCATATATAAACCATCTATAAAGCCAATATGTTAGTGTTCAACACCCCTTTTGGATAGATGATCCTATACCATAAATATTGGGGATTATTTCATAATCCAAGAGCGGGGAATTCCAACCATCCAGTATGAAGCCATATATAGAGCATCTATAACTGGGGATATATTCCATATCTGATTGGGGTTATAAAACCTATTTTACAAAGTGGGACCCCAAGTAGAAGGACTAGGGGTTATGGAGGATATAAGATGATATGACTATGGTTGATGGGTTCACAAGCAAACTTATAGCTGGGGGGCCTCACCTTGTAAGTATAGCCAACTCTATTTGGATTTCTCCAAGAAAGGCGGCATGGTGCGGTTCCGCGTGGTGGCCCTATGGTTGGCCATCCAGCAATAGGGAAGACATGGGAAGATGATGAAAACCTGAGTTGAACGTCTAAGAATGGGGCATAGCATGGCACGGCATATCTCCCCAGCCAAATGGCCATCACACAACATGGAAGATGATGATACCTATAGTGACAAATCCATGGAGACCATCTTACTGGTGCTTAGCAGGGAATGAGGGAATGACCTATAATAAACATTTTCATAATCATCCCAGCAACCCCCATTCCCTAGTAAGCACCAGTAAGCCATTGGGCCATGGATAGCCTATTTTCCGCCAAACCAAGCGATCCAACGGGCTTCCTGCAGGTGAAGAAATACTGGCCCGACGGCTTCCCTGGCTACGACCACATCATGGACTGCGGTGGTGGCGATGGGGGAGGAGTTGTTTTCCTCAGCGGTTGGACACAAACTAAGAAACAGGCTTGGAAAATGATGGTAAATGGGTACAGGTCAAAGCCAATTATGATCAATCATGCATACATGTAGCATGTTTGGGGGATGAACATCTGTTTGCCAGCAACTTTGGTGTGAGCAAATTGCTTCCGATGAAAGGGTGAAAGAGTGTTTTGATCCATAGCCAAAACTTCAAGAGATGAACGCGAGGCAATACAAACCTGTGAATCATTCCCCCTTGTCCAGGGAAACAACTACAGTAAACCCTGGTTTTTAGCATTGAACATTGGGTTTTCTCTCTAAATTTCTCCCTTGAATGTATCCTGTTTCTTGCGGGTTTCAAAGTGGGATCAACAAGAGCTCTAAATCAAGACCACTTCCTGTTTGCTTCGCTTTGGTGCCCCATTTGAGACCTGGTTCTTTTTGGTACTCAGTCTGAAGTCATACCAATATCCTGTAATACATATCCTAAAGTGGGAAAGGCATGGACTCACCAAACCCTCGCGGACCATCAAAAAGCACCACCTTGGATCTGATGCTCTGCAGACGCCAAGGCAGTTGCCATGCTGGACATGTTTGGCACATTTGGCACATCATGGCACCACCTATGCAGGACCCATTCTACGATGATTGCGACCCTCACATTGCCATGAAGGCACCTGAGTGGTAGATGAGAACAGGTGCCCCATTGCTAGTGATGTGTACCTGTTTCACGCCAGCGTGGATAAAAAGCTTGGAGCGAGGAGAATGAAGGTCACTCAGTGTGGTTTCATAGAAGTTGAATGAAGCTGCAAAGAGTGTTGGATGGTGTTGAAGATTTTACAGAAGGCTGATGGATAAATGAGAGATGAAAGCCACGCAATGGGTACCTTGCAGCATTACAGTAGATGGTTGGGGATTCTAAAAATGGTCAGCCATTCAATTCTGCTTTGAATGTGGACCCATACCTGTTAGACCAGGAGAATCATGTGGATCGCAGGGCCCCGGAACTGGGTCAATTCAAGAGAAGTAATTGCGACAGGAAACCAATCAAGCCAGTGATGCCTCCCTCACTCTGTATGATTTGTTTTGCATGTGGCTTACTTTTGGTCGGTGAAAAGATGTGTGGAGTTCTCGATGTTGGTTGATCAACAAGGCCACCAAGGCAAGGTGGTTCGATCAGTTCCCCGAGTCTTCACCCAGGTGAGGATCAACAAGGCCGGCCTTGGAAACCTCTGGGCAGGCTACGAGGCGCCACTCTGAGCCTGTGGGTAGTGGTACATTGCTGGAAGTTAGGGCTTTAAAGGATAAAAGCTTTGGTGAAGGATGGATGATCCTACTGCATCAATTTCAGTGCTCTTCATCAACCTTTTTTCGGATAGAAAACAATTGTGTCAAAAATAGACCTCTACACTTGGCCGTTTGAGAGCAGTATAGACCAGTGGAACCATTTTGAGGACTTGAGTTACGAGGGAGCAGGTCAGTGGGTTTGCCTTTTTTTGTGTAAGTGAATAATGTACAGGAAATCCCGTACAGAAAAGACATGTTTTCTGTTAAGTGTCCCTCAAAACCAATCCATTGAAATCCAAAAAAAACAAGCAGGCAGTAACTCAATGGATTCTAGCAAGGAGATAAAGTCAACACACAACACAAATCCGCTAATAATCCTCTCCGACAGAGCAGAAAATATACCTACCACTACCTACCAAACAATGGAAAGACATGGAAAGACCATGTTAATTTGTTCTTTAGTTTGATCCTGCGCTTTCCAATGGTTCCATTTGAACATTTTTACTTTGTCTCAAAAAAATGGATCCAAAGTCTCAACATGTCATCATAATATCATCATAATGTCCTCATTCAAGATGGCATTCTTGGGGAATACCGGTATACAGAATACCCTCGTTTCTGGTCAAGCCCATTATTCATCGTTCATATCCCCAGCTAATCCAATGATTGCTGGCTAATACCTCCATATGTTTGTTAATGTTTATTACTGGAGAACATGTGCATACATCCTTCTGAGGTTTGCAATCCCATATCATATCCCTATCAATTTACATGTGTGTATCCCATCAATATCCAATGATTAAAATCCCATTGTATCGCCAGAAAATGGTTGGTTACCCTGCCTTGTCATTTCTGGGCACTCAGCGTCGATGTAGGGTGAGTTGCCGATGAGCGGTTGGGGGTCTCATTCGGACGCTTCACAGAGAGTCCACTGGCACGGACAACGAAAATCATGAAAATCTGAGTTTGCAGTGACTCACTGGTGGTTTGCAGAGCCCTTGCAAACCCAGGTGAGATTTAGACAATATATGTATGTATATATATATATAATATTATGTTTGCATTGTATGTCATGTAGTTTGCAATAGCTACATCATCGTTGATGTGTGGCTCAAACATCACTCTCTGAGGTCGCCGTGCCAAAGCGCACAGCTTTCTGAGCTCGAGTTTTAAGAAGTACATGTACGAGGTGGGCGTCTACGGAAGTCCACGGCTAGCAGAGCTTTGATGTCTCTCTCCGAACAGTTGAAGCTACCAAGACCCATTGACCTCCAACGAACTGGCAAAGGGGTCAAGTGTTTGAGGTTTCTTTTGTGGGAAAAGAGCTGTATGTGTTTCTCCAAACTTAGGGCTCTCAGATTTCTTGCATTGAACCGATTCTAAAGTGTGAGACACCTCCAATGAACCGCGACATTGACGCTATTGTACCAGACTTGGGTTTCTGTGGGTGAGCGTTCTGCTTCAAAAAACTGATTTCAATTTGTAACCCTGGTTCTAGGGCAATTCCTTCTCACCATCTTCTTGCTTAAGCATCTTTTTATATTTCTAACTGCGAGTTTAGACTGAGTACTGTAGTGTTCAAAATCGGCTATATCATTTTATTACTTTTATTTGTTATGGTAGGTGAAGCCCTGGATTCCCACGATGGATTATGATTTTCCCCATATATCAAGGGTAGTTTGATACAACGAAGCTAATCACCAAGCAGCAATTCTTGCCACATGTGCGCGCGAAGTGCTCACACGAAGTTTGCTCACGTGCCGTGCTACAGGCAGACGAGGGGCCGATTGAGCCGCCGCTGCGGCCCAAAGGTCCTGTGGTGGACCAAGAAGGTCTGGATTCCTGCAGTTGTAAGATAGACATTGAGCTACCGGCTGGTTTCACTCATACAGCGATGGAAAATCATCATTTTTAAGAGGTAAATCATCTAATGTACCATGGGCCATTTCATACTGTAGTCAGTTTGCTGGAGGGTATCTGGTTTCAGGCTGGTTTGATCTGGTTAACACTTGGGACTAGAATGATCCTGGATGACCATAATCCCATTTGAGATCAAGAGAAATGGAAAGCAAATTTAGTTGCGGAGACTCACAATGACTATCCACGATTGAAGCACATCCAACCGCAGGTTGATTTTTTTCTGGGAGAGCACCTGACTTCGATGGATATCTACTATGTCGTTGATGTTTGTGACGTGGAAGCACCATTGTTAACACCAAACATTTTAACTCACCAATCAGGGAAAGACAATGGTCAGGTGCTGGGTAAATCAAAGATACTCCAAACGAAGATGCTAAGTAGACTCGGCAAGGGAAATTCTGAGCGGACTTTGGTACTTTATCATGCACGTTCTCCACTAAGAAAAATTACTCTTTGGCGTGTGCTCAAGAGTCTGAAAAGAGGTCAGGATTCGTGGTGCATTTTGTGGGTTTTGTGGATCATCGGATCCAGCAGCTTTGGGACCATGGCTGTCCAATCCACAGATATCCACAATGTTCTCAGGTTGTTTGGCCAACACTTTGCAGATCGTTTTGCTGTAAACTCAAAGAATCCAGACATATCCAAACATTCAAGAGCTCCATATATCCTGGGTGCGGCCATCATTTTCCCCATTGACATGATTTGAAATGTATAGTCTAGAGCTTCACAGACCAACATGAGGACTTGACTAGCAGCCAATTTTGGGCCAGCTGGGATCAGCGGATTTATTCAAACTGAAATGTTTTTACCATTTTTTACCTTATTTCTGGACAAGTCATGACAAGTCTATATACATTATATAGCATTATATAATCCCATATTAACCCATAGTGATTCCACTATTTCCAGTTCACCCTCCATCTGTTTAAATCCTGGATATATATTCGACATAGGGTGAAGCCCAGGGTGATGATTGCAACGCTGGCGCAGGTCACATCATTGGCACGACCATGCAGCAAACCACCGGGATGCCTCCGGCCAAGGAACTGAATCGCTGGTTGCGATCACGAAAAAGGTTGGCTTACCCTCTGGTTATTTAACATAGCCATAGAAAATCACCATTCTGAATTTAGGAAAATCAACATAAACCATCTATAAATGGGTCATTTTCCATGGCTATGTTAGTCATAACCAGAGGGTAAGATTTGTGATCTGTGAGAAAAAAATTGATCCACTAAATCGGATCTTAAATCTGAATCATCCAAAATGGATCGCTGAATCTGAATCATGACTGTATCTGATACCCTCTGGTTATTTAACATAGCCATGGAAAATCCCCTATAAATGGAGGTTTTAATGGGACCATCATCCAAAATTAGCCATTTTCCATAGCTATGTTAAATAACCAGAGGGTAAAATATGTTTACACAAATGCCAAACAATGATACTTGATTCAACCAGGATATAAAACGTGTATAAACTGAAATTGCGAGTTCACGCAGGAAGGATATGGATACGATTTCCAGCGACCTCATTGCGGAAGAAACCTCATCAGTGCAGGTTGATACACTAGGCAAAACATCACGGTGACATCCTTTGATGGCCTAACGAATTAGGCTTGGAATTTCCATGATTTTCCCCTGAACTATCCAGTTGGGGTTGGGTCCTCTTTTCGAAACACCCAGGAACAAATTAAGATCAACTGGTCCCTTCGAGATTTGCGAGCATGAACCTTGAATGTTTGGTAGTAAT
This sequence comes from Symbiodinium sp. clade C Y103, assembly GCA_003297045.1. NCBI lineage: Eukaryota > Dinophyceae > Suessiales > Symbiodiniaceae > Cladocopium > Cladocopium sp. clade C. Next base: position 22,871 of record BGPT01002205.1, on the reverse strand, counting down.
CCCTCGCCCTTGCCAATCCCTAGGGCTCCAAACACCTTCACTGTCTTTGGGGGTGGTTTTTGGGGCCTAAACACATTCTCAGAGGGTGTTTGGAGCACTAGGGAACATTGAAATGGTATTGAAACACCATTTATCCATGAGTCATCCATAAATCATCCGTCAATCATCCATTGTCTATCCACCAACTATCCACTATTGTTGGTTATACCCCGAAGCCCTCCGAGTCCCTGGTCGAGTATGTTGTGCCTATTGGCAGCATACCAGGAGCTAGATCGAGTGCAGCCTGGTGCGCAGGCAGGGGTATGCCATGAAATTGCCATGGATTCTATGGAAATCCATGGGTCTCCCCAGAAAATAACCTACAAGTGGTGGATTTTCATGGATTTTCATGGATCTACAATATTTATTATCTATCTGTTAGTTTCCTGGCGGGTACGGGAAAATGATGCAACATGATTTTAAGGCCCATTGGGTGTGCTTTTTTCTCAAAACGCTTGAGTTTGGACACATGTCAGTTGGCTCAAACAATATGAAGATACAGATTCAAACAGACTCAGAGGCGCAGATGATTGGTACCAGGTTTTGAAACCTTTGATTTTCTTCGCTGAGAAGGTAACATGTTTGAAATATTTTAAGTCATAAATTTGACTTTCACCATATTTCACCATCATCCTTCATCCTGCTGAGTTTTTTCCAGATCTCTTATCCCACCGGGCCTTGCGAGGTGCCGCCGGGCAACATTCCTCCGCCCAAAGGTCCAGAGAGGCCTGGGCTTGGAGGAACCTTGGAAGTCCTGGGCACATGACGTCACCCATCCAGGTCAGAACAGGTCATCGATACCAGTTGACACAGATTTTTGGGACACCTGTGACTTTGTTTCGTCCACTGTTTGATTCTTTAAAACCAGGGGATGTTCGAGGTGCCTGACATAGTCCATGATGATTGATACATCTAGTCCTTAGATTCCAGTCATCGGTGACACCCAGTGAGCCAATATGCAACCAGCAGGGCATGTGACATGGCAATGGAAAACCTTCGTTCGAATTCATGGCAGATAACTGCTTGGCATATGAATAGACTTTGAATTTTGACCAATATACCAAAGGGTTTGGTTGTCTAGGGTGAAGCAAAGTCGCACTCAAAACCTGGGCTGATGATATATTTGATATACTTTGGGGTTCCCACAAATAAATGATGTCATTTGTAATGACAGACAAATACAAGATTCTTGACATACATGCACACATAATATATATATATATATATGTAGACAATTCCATTTAAAATTGATACTCCCCAATTGAATCAACCAGAGGTCACCTATGCTTGGCTTCAGGACCTTTCGCAATGATGGGCTGGAAGCTTAGATGACAGCATTTTTCCGTGCAAAATGTGTTCGTCTCAATGTAGGGTATGGTTGGTCGACCAAAATTCCATCATGTCTCACATACCAACTTCACCCAACGTGTATGTGTTTTTTTTGTTTTCCCACCTTTGATACTGTAATGTGGGTTGAAGGGTGATCTCATTTGCATGAAGACATCACCAACCATCCAACATCAGACGGTCATAGCTCAGAACATCCACCTCCAGAGTCCTGCACATGGATTTGACCATAAACGGTGCATAGTGCATACCTCAAGAATGCCATGAAAAAAAAGGAAAATCATGATAAGCCATTGGATTTATATAGAGGTAGCCTATTCCTTGAACAAATCTAAGTATATATATATATATCAGTTGATGGTCAGTTCGATCAGGTATAGTATATCAAAGTATGTCCTGATTGTATATCCCAAACTTATTTCCATTTATTTCCTCATTGTTGTCTCTATCTGTTCCCGTGATATCCCCATGATGTTTGGTTCTACCAGCCATTTTCTACCGATCCCACGTCGGTTTCATCCAGAGGCCCATGGATGAGAAGCTGGAGAAGGAGGCCAAACAGGCCGAATGGGAAGATGAGGCGGAAGATGGTCATGGGGCTTCTCACACCTTATAGATATAGACATATATTTAGTATTGTTTAGTTAGATATCATTATATATAATATATGATTAGATTATATATATATATTATGATTATACATATATAACTATATGTTATATATGATTATATGTACATACATAACTATATATAATTATACAAGTTGCAGATGTACTTCCTAGTAATGTGTATAGATGTATCATGTGTTGATATTTATTTATATATATATATTGTGTATAGGTAGAATACCTATGGCATGTTTCTTATGTATATCAATGTGTAAATACCCCTAGGTATTTTGTATAAACTTCGTATCCATGTGTACATGGTTTGGGACCTTGCCATGGCCTTTCCAGATTCCATTTGATGGTTGACCAGGATAGCGATTTCATTTGCTGCAGAGCAGGTAGAAACATGCATGGAATTTGTCTCTCTATGTCTGTATATGTCTATATCTATATCTCTATCGATCGGTCCATCCTTTGAGTTGTCTATTGTGTTTGCATATTGATCCGTTCCTTTATCTAGCAAAATGATTCAAATTCAAATCCAATCTCATCGTATCGTATCCAATATAGTCTTTTCTTACCTAATAGTATCTTATCTTGTTATCTATCTATCGTTCTATTCTATTCTGTTCTGTTCTGTTCTGTTCTATCTTATTTTCTCCTATTATGTATCTTCTCTATCTATCTGTCATACTTATTTTACAAGCCTTACGACTTGTATAATGTATATATATGTAATGATATATTGTCTATGGTCCATGGTATCCATCCATCTCATATATCCTATCTTTCCTATCTATCCCATCCATCCTATCTGTCCTACATTATCGCATCTATCCTATCTATTGCAATTACCCTATCTATCATATATCTATCTGATCTATTCCATCTATTTTATCTGTACTAGTTACCATATCTTTGTTGTTTGATCTATGTTCTCTATATTCGCCACCTTATCTATGTCTTATTTGTTTTAAGAAGTCTTATCGTATCATATATTATCCTATGTCATCCTATCCTCTCCTCTCCTCTCCTATCCTATTACACAAAATATCTGCACAACAGTATAGAATATGCACAGTACACACATATATGTATCTAAATATATCATGATATCGATCTACATATCTATCTATCTATCTATTTATCTATCTATCTATCTATTTATCTATCTATCTATTTATCTATCTATCTATCTATTTATCTATCTATCTATCTATCTATTTATCTATCTATCTATCTATTTATCTATCTATCTATCTATCTATGTATCTATCTATCTATCTATCTATTTATCTATCTATCTATCTATCTATTTATCTATCTATCTAGACCTAGATCTATATCTATCTATCTATTTATCTATCTATCTATATCTATCTATATCTATCTATATCTATCTATATTTATCTAATATCTATCTATATCTATCTATATCTATCTATATCTATCTATATCTATCTATATCTATCTATATCTATCTATATCTATCTATATCTATCTATCTATCTACCTATCTATCTATCTATCTATCTATCTATCTATCTATCTACATGCTGATGATTATCTCCACATTTTTGCGCCCCAGATCCAGTCATATCCCAGGCAGAAGAGGACTTGGAAGGAGAACTGGACGCTATCGCAGAAGATGATTTGTAGCTTGGCCCTGTCGTCATTGGCGCTGGATTTTTCAACGTACCTACGGTCAATTTAATTCAAGGATTCTTGGATGATTTATTCATAGTTCATGGATGACCAATGGACAATTTATGGAAAAATGGAGATACCAAACAAATATAGCAACAAAGCGTTGTTATCCTGTAGATTTGCAACTGTTTCATATTGTTTCTACTTTGCTATGATGTTGGCGTCAATTGTGTGTTTGCAGCATTTTCTGCTGTTCCGCAAATGATTTTCACCAATTCCATGCCTTTTTCGGAGCTGAATGGTTGGGTGAACCTAGATGACAACCTACGATTTGGTGGGACAGTTAACACTCACTGTGACCTCACTGGAATATATGGTTAGTATAGGGATATTATCCCCAAATGGTCTTATTTCAGGTTAGTGAATTATTATAATTTACCCAGATATATGGGATAGATGGGATAATGCGATAGATTAGAATACCAACATCTTGTTTGGATTTTAACAAAGACACATAGAGACTGAAGCACTTGGAAATGTCGTTGTGTGTCCACCCGCGTTTGGGGAGCGGCCAATTCCCACATCTTGTTAAAATTCATGATCACTTTCTTTACCAGAGAAACGAGTGGTTAGGACACCTGTTGCATCCTTAAAGCGGGTCTGAATCCCCTTGCGCCATGATCCTGATAGGACCCTTTGGTAATCAAACATGGCTGGCTGGAACATCACCATTGTTGCGTTTGGAGCCAAAACATTGAGAAGGTGCAGTCGACTGACCCTCCAAGCAACGCCAACTGCTAGCTTCAAGAATATGTGATATCTTTCTTTGGATATCTCGATCCCAGGGATAAAGATGATTAAGGTGCCATGTTGGATTTTCAAATGTCACCTTCAGTAGTTGTAACATTGATTCCCCAGGGACATTTCACCACCAACGGGGTGGACGACCCCAGTTGACCAGCATAGACTCGAGGGAAAGTAAGGTGCCTGACTGGAAAATCCACATGTTGAATCAGTTTCACGAATTGGCAGGATAATTTTCCAACGGTGTATTTATGTGAGTATATATATATATATTCTGTTCTAGCCTGCCATTAAAACAACACTCACCTGTTCATGAGGGATTTCCACCTTGGCAGGTTACATTAGCAGAGTGTATCTTGCATTGAGATCCACTGAAACCGTTCGAGCAGCCGCCCACCACTTTTTTCTAAGGGAAGGCATTGAGGGAAATGACGTGGAGGGTGACAAAGAGGCACGGGCTGGTGGCAAAAAATGGAATGGAAACCGAACTTGAAAATGACAGGTCCAATTCAGCTGGATACTGGAATCATTTGGATCATTTCGGGGTGGTTGAAGACCGTGATGAACGTTCATACCAAGCTATTTGATGTGAGAGCAAAGATACCAGGATTTTGACCCATAACCATTTATTGTTTATTTTTTAGGAGGGGCCCCCATGTGACTCTTTTCACAGGAAAACATGTTCAGTTCAATCATTTTTAGATGCTTTGGTGTGTCATCCTACGGGGGATGTGACTACCATGCTTATATTCTGGAGCTCACTTATTTTGTAAAAGCTACAGTGGACACGCATTAACCCCTATCCCAGCTATACATAATGATTTTACGTAATTATATTTATAATAAGTTAGATAGATATCATTGGATATCATTAGATAATTAGATATCATCAATCAACTGGATGACTTATCAGCCGCAGATTGCTGGCACATCCAATGCGCATCCGATGCACAGTTCCGCAGGCCCCTCGTTGAGTCGCCTGGCGAACAAAGAGTCGCAGCTGGTCGGCTGGGCGGGGTCTCAACATCCAGCGATGGGATTGGTGGTTTCAGTTACCTTCTGGTAATTTAGCATAGCGCAAAATGGATTAACATGGCCCAGAAATGGTTCAATAGATGATTTACCTTGTTTGAACATGGTGATGTTCAATCGCTACGTGAAATTAGGAGAGGGTATATGAATGTATATGGGATGTCAACTTTGGGCGAGTGAAAACCTCCCATAGTCGAATGTTCATTGTGATATCAGTTTAATGAGACGTCACTCACATCTTAGTTTGTCAACTTTGGTTGTGACATGATTCGTAATCGATTTTAGTCAGAGATGCAGTGAGTCCGGTGACTGGTCCGTTGGACAAATCCAGCAGATGCTGGGCAACACGGCATAGATGCCGAGTATCAAGATGAATCCATGAGTTTCATGACCGAACGTCGGATTTAGGATTTACTAACAAGTAGATGATGAATCATCCAAATCCTATTCCCACTTGGTTGGTTGTAAAAGACGTGTATTCACCATGTTTTTTCGTGAGCGCTCGCTGTTTAATGGCGGCCATAATTTTGCTCAGCATATTTCTTTCATCTTGCATCCCTACCTGGGGCGATGATCCCAACTGACAACATGAATGGCTGCATCCATTTTTGGCTTGAACCCAGTCTTTTTTTTTTCAAAATCCCGAAGAAACTCAGGATGGGAAGACTCATGACTCTTTGTTGCAGCATATGGAAGATAAGCCATGGAGCTAGTTTTAAGATATTTCAGAGCTTTGTTCACAATATGTTGACCAATAGCTCAACATAGGAATCAGTAGCTTTGCCCAGCGGGCGGCACCTCACTTCGGCCGCCTCGTTTTTTCTCGCTTCGGCCGCCTCGTTTTTTCTCGCTTCGGCCGCCGGTATAGGTCCACGGTAGGAGCAACATGGCACACATGTTANTCGGCCGCCTCGTTTTTTCTCGCTTCGGCCGCCGGTATAGGTCCACGGTAGGAGCAACATGGCACACATGTTAACCAGATGCATGCTAGGTTACTAGTGGCATAATAGAAGCATTCCGCAAAGAAACGAACGTCTATGTTCTCGATTATGACGCTACTTCCCTTCCTCCCTTGCTTTTGAACCCTACAGCCGCCTAAATATAGACCCTCAAAGGCTTAGGACTGCATTGCTGGTAACGCGTCTTTAACATGTTAACTTTTCAACCTAACGCAAACCCTGCTTCTCCCTAACCCACCCCACCCCACCCTTCCCCAGCCCCACCCCAAACCCCTTGTGTCCNTAACGCAAACCCTGCTTCTCCCTAACCCACCCCACCCCACCCTTCCCCAGCCCCACCCCAAACCCCTTGTGTCCCACCTCCTGTTAACTTCCCGACCTCGCACAAACCCTGCTTCCCCCTAACCCTCCCCACCCTTCCGCACCCCACCCCCGGCTTCCCCCCTAAATGATAAACCCTAAAAGGCTGAATACCCAAAAGCAGAACAATCATCTTCAACATGTGAACTTCCCAACCTAACACAAACCCTGCTTCCCCCTAACCCCCCCCGCCGTTCCCCACCCCAACCCCCCTTCCCACCCCCCCTTTCCCCCTAATTGATAAACCCTAAAAGGTTGAATATCCCAGAGCTAAACAATCGTCTTCAACATGTNCCTAACACAAGCCCTGCTTCCCCCTAACCCACCCCACCCTTCCCCCCCCCAACCACACTTCCCACCCCCCCTTTCCCCCTAATTAATAAACCCTGAAAGGTTGAATATCCAAGAACTAAACAATCATCTTCAACAGGTGAAATTCCCAACCTCTCACAAACCCTGCTTCCCCCTAACCCACCCCGGCGTTCCCCACCCCAACCCCCCTTCCCACACCCCCTTCCCCCCTAAATAGTAAACCCTAAAAGGTTCTAAACATAGTCTATATCCATAGTCATGTTCTCTGCGGTGGCCAAAGTGAGTTGATTTTGGTGCGGTGGCCAAAGTGAGTTAAAAATAGGTGGCCAAANATCCATAGTCATGTTCTCTGCGGTGGCCAAAGTGAGTTGATTTTGGTGCGGTGGCCAAAGTGAGTTAAAAATAGGTGGCCAAAGTGAGTCCCTAACCTGCCCAGCAACTGGAGCTGGTGCATGATGCAGTTTCAGGAAGAAACAATATCGCCGAATCTAGCTCCCGATTCGGTTTGTGTTTTTCGTAACAAGGTCCTGGTTTTCATGCCACCCAAGAAGTACCCGCCCAGAGATTCTCAACTCAGCATCCGACACCACAATCATTGTGCCATGGCGCAAGTAGATGAAGTGAATCTACTGGAGCGGTTGGAGGCTGCCGATTTGTGCTGGCAGATGTCAGACCGAATGACGCTGAAATTTAAGGAGGTCTTGAAACCTTGAAATTGGATTGTTTAATATGTTTTATAGAATTCATCCAAGACAACAATTAATCATGTGTCATGTATATATATATAATTATATATACATAGCCTCATCAACTCTACACCAAGATTACATGCTGCCTGCCTTTGCCACCTCCATAGTCACTCTATGTTCACTTTGTATGCTTTCTTGCAACCAGAAAATGTTCAGCCCGCTGAATTTGATTCAGCGAATATCATGTAAGACAATGTATGATGTATGTGTTTGATTCTCGAATCAGGATCGTTTGATTCTGTACCGTGCATTGCGTCGCGAACATCGCGAGACAACCCTTGCGACTTTGGGTCAAACGGCGTGTTCGCCATCATCCCAGTTGGGAGAAACGGACACCAATCATGAGCAGCCCACTTTTGTTGGTTCAATATGTGTTTTCGCTTTTCTTATTCTTTATGTTTCACCATAAAATGCAATGTTCATTGATTTATATATATATATACATAGTTGTATACCATCAGTATATACTATTACTATGAGTGTTCATTCATTTATTATGCTATTCACCCCACTTTTCTTGGTGAAATCATGTGACATCCTCAACCTTGGTGTTTGATTAGCTCCCAAAGATCCTTTATTGCTATAGGGATTGCATGATGTTCTCCATTTTAAATAGATGTTAAATCATAGAATAATTGGTGTCTGATATCCTGTAGACATCCATTCTTGTTTCCACAAGTTTCTCCCAGTTCTTGTCTGCTTCCATCCTCCCCAGGCCCTAGTGGTGGAGGACCCTCAGGTGGGCTACCGGAAGCTGCATGAGAAGCTGAAGACGGAGGAGGAGTTCAAGGAACTGAGCCTGAAAAAGGCGGGACAACTTGGGAATTTCCAAAGATATCGCAAAAATATGCAAAAATAGGGATTCAATGGCTGACTTCAACAATGGAATCTCTTGGATATTATGGTGATATTCTGGCGATTCGAACATGCTGGTAAACATGGTCAGGGTTGCACCAAAACTTATTGCAGCTACATGATCAACAAAATAGTGGTAAATAATTACTGTAAGTATTTGTATGTAATTGATTGTGCGTTTCATTTATCCAATTTATTACCCTTCCTTGTACCTGCGGTGTTGGGAGCAACCCTTATGGTGATTTCACTGTGAACATTTGATAAACGCAGGTGCTTTCACCAATGAACATGAGGACGTAGCCAAGAAACATGTGAAGTACGGTATGAACTTAGTTGGTTTCCTGCTTGTTGATGGTGATTCTATTGGTGAAGGGAGGGGGTTTTAGCAGAACAAATGGGGATGTAGGCCATTGTTTTTTGAAATGGATTGTCATTTTTCCACAAAGTTTCGCAATTAAGATATATTCAGATCACCTGTGGTGATGAAAGGTTGTAACTTGGGTTTAAATTGCTGATTTAGTATGATTTGGTGGGGATGGTTCACTACAGAGCACCAAAACCATCAAACACGCATCATTGATGGCTGATCCTGTACCTTTTCTGTTACCTAAACGCTAAACACTATGAAAAATGGCGAGTTCACCACCAGGAATTATTTCAGACTTGCCACTGAAGAACACTGGCGAGCGCCACGATGAAGGGTCAGCTGACGTCAAGCGACAAAAAAGGGTAACCACATCAAACTACCAAACCTGGGATTACACAGAACAAACAGGAACATGTCACCAACCCAGATCAGGATTGACCAACAAGAAATGTCTTGAGACGACAATGCGACAATATATAATACGGATGCAATCGACAGAAACACCGATTTCATCAAGTCACCAACAGGTACGCAGAGAAATTTCAGAAACAACAGGGCACGAAGAAAAACTTTGGAAAAAAACCCATGCAACTTCTGGGTGACCAGCCTTGATCCATGAAGATCCAAGGTTGATCCGACCTGAATCGACATCTGTGATGTGACAGTCATGTTGTTTTCTCCCTCATAATCCTTTCCCCCATCCGAAGCACCCTGAAATCATAGAGGATGAAACCAATACATTGGGAACCATTTACGCGGTATTTGTGGGATTGGATGGGACTATGCAGATTCCAAGAACCGAAACTGCTCCCAGCTGCTGGGTTAGCCTGGCAGGTGCAGGCTGCTCTGCAAAAGCTGAGGTGCGTCCAGCTGGGTGTAGTGCGGTTACTGTGGTGTGGAAGATCTGATTGCAATAATGGTGGTGTGGATAATTCGGATAGTAGAAAATGAGTAGACTATGGGGCCATGGGGATAATTAGTTGAAATTGGGATTATTCGAATATATTCGAATTATTGAAGATCTAATTGATTGCATCATTCAATATAATTGGAATATTGAAAACAACTTAACTATTTAGGAAATCAACAACGCAAGTTATTAGTAATGATTTATTATTGTCAATCCAGCCGTACCTTCTGAGGAAGTCTTGATGACTGGCGGGTGATTTGTCCCAGGAAATATCTGGATCCCTAGGGGCTTGAACTTTTTCATCGATTTCCTTGACCTGTTTTGTTGAATCTTCTTTCCCAGCCTGCAAATGGTTCTAGCAGGACAATCCTTTGGACTTAGAAAGCTGATCCTCAGGAGTTCTGACTTCGCATCGAGAGGGCTCTTGCTCTACAGCGCCGTGGCGTGCTGTTGTTTTGTTTTAAGTGGTGGGAGTATGTGGAATTCACATAAATTGACGGCGATGGCAGATGTTAATGGGACATCAACACAACTCAGAAGATAGCTTGGATTTGGACAACTTGGTGGCTTATTCGGATTAATGTGGTAAACCCAATGCCACTAACCATCCCCAATGACTCACCAGAAATGGGTGGGTTGAAACCTTCCAACATTGTGGGTTACTGGCATTGGGTTTCTCACATTCGTCCTGTTGAAAAAGAGGATTAGATTTGTTCTTTAGCTCTTTGATTGGTTTTTGAGCTTGGCAGAGCTTGGCATAAGGTGAGTCCATGCTGGCAGAGAGTGAACATAACATCACTATGTCTACAGTTGTAGTTACCACAACAGTTAACAACCATTACTATCTCTATAACATTAACTACCTTTACCGAATAGACTGTATCAGGCGGTTTCCTTGGGAGTTTTCCAGGGACGGCAGAGGTGCTTCGGACGACGGTACCCTACGCGAGTGGTCCCACGCTGGCGAGCTGCTGCGGAGCTTCGCATCGGTGGAAGGGGTGCAGTGCGTGCAGGCGGGGACGCCATGGCGCGCCGGGTTGCGCCACGGGGGATTCGACGTTGTAGGTGCTGCGCCAGTGAGCTAAAGAACAGCAAGTTGGTGAACAGAACTCCAGCAACTGTTGGGTTTATGAGACTTAGGGGTTGTAAGCCAACTTGTAACTGGAGCACCACCTTGTAGGGCATGAACAAAAAATGACCATGGGGCTGTATGGGGATATTTTCATTGATATTTCAATAGGATTAAGTAACCGTCAAAAATGGCAACATGGGTGTTTCCAGAATTGCGGGAGTTTCATTACCAAACATGGTGAAATTGCGGCTTTGATCATCAAATATGGGAAGAAATGTGGATTTAGCAATAAATGTATGGGGCTTGAAACCCATGATTTGGGAATAGATTGGACAAATCATGTGATACACAACAATATATATAAACCTGGTGAACATAATGGTGTCAATTTATTTTTCGGTTTACCATTGCCCTTCCCCTCTGGCAAGAGACTGACGGTGGGTTCAAAGTTTGTGACAAACTGTACACTCTGATAATTTCACAGAACATGACACAACTATAGAAAAAAGGCACCAGTCACCATTTCCACCAGGTGAATCATCTTTTTGAGACCATAAAATTCGTCGCCATTTTCGACACAACTTTTCCACAGCAGCCAGTCGTCGTTGATTTTCGTCGTCCCTTTCGAGGTCACTGATGATTACATCATTGGTGGAGATAGCTCAGGCGCGTGGCGTTCGGCGTTACAAAAAAATGTTCCACGGTTACTTTTTAATGAAATGTTTACGAAACAAATAAGCCCCCCGGTTCAGGGCCTATACATAGATTGTAGATAAATATTCATCTGGAATGTTCAATCAATTTTTTTGGAAACAATCCTGGTAGCCCCGGTGCAGGGCTGATGAGAATTTGGTCGCGGCCTTCTGGGGAGGTCTACAAAGACGTGCAGGTACCGAGCATGAGAGCAGAGTTGTGGCCATTGGCCCCGCGGTGTTTTGGGTACCAGGAATGATACGGAAAACTGGGTTGGAGTAACTTAAATTCCAGCCAGATTCATCATCATGATTTTTGTTCATATAAAAGTGGCTACAGTTTTTTGCATCTCCGATTTGGGATGATGTTTTGTGAACGTGTTTTTAAATGGGTTGAACCTACCAATCAGGGAACTTTTTCAGCATCTCAGCTGGGAAGGGGATGGAAAGGGTTGGAGGGTGGTGAATCCAGCGTCAGATGGAAGTTCGATGAATGGATAGCCCAGTATCAATTCATAATTCAAAGCGGTGGTTTTGCAGTTGGTTTCGTTTGAACATATCCAGAATCTAATCTGTGAATTTTCACATATCGATAAAATTGAAATCCTTTGAATATCCCATTCCTTCTTGGAGGTATTATCCATTTTGAGACCACAAGAACAAATATAACAGTGTACATCAGCACATTCGCCCGGACTCTTCCCCGGCTTCGACATGTTCAGATCATAGGGTCGTTAAGTCATGGGGTGCAAGCAGCACACCACTTCAACGGGGAACATCGTAGTAAACCATTCGATTTTGGGGTAGCCTATTACTAGAGTATAGAAATCCGTGAAAAGATAGAAAAGGAATTCACTACTACTTACAGTGCTGGGATTTTACTTTCCTGTCCTTTTGGGGGGTTACTATAAAGCGACTTCACCTCTGCAGGGATGATGATCCCAGGTGACTAACCACGCCAGGTGGCAACAAGATATGTCAAGAGCATTCTGGTCTCTGGCGAGCACGTGTTCACTGGTGATTATTGCAGCTTGGCCATCGCAAACAAGAAATGGATATGGATTGACATTTGGTACGCCAAAATTGGATGGTTTGCTTGAAAAAAATGACGGGGTTTGCTTGGACTTGTTTGCTCTCAACAGCATCGATATGACACTGGAACTGGCTGATTGTTGGGCTTCAGAGAAACTGCGGAGCGCACAATTCTAGGGCTCTAGGGAGTTGCTTGATCAATACCCACCTTAAAATTTTGAATGTGATTCACACTTTACCCGAATTGGGTAGCTGTGAGGAAGTATTGAGAAGTGACCAAACATGTGACATGGTCGCTCTCTCTAAGCAGCAAGAATGCTGGACCACCTTCAGATGGATGTTGGATTCTTGGACTCCCAAAGCTTGAACAGACCATAGTATTATCAGATCATTGCCCAAGGAACACTTAGAAATCTGGATTTTGTGTGGCCGCAACGTGGAATTCACCCAATGGCACAAAGCTCCAAGGGTCATTGGAGGGTTTCGATTTTACCTGCTTCTGGTAATCATTGGTAATCAAACATAGCTATGGAAATTTTCCCCTATTTATAGATGATCTTCCTGGCTATAAGCTTTCATTTAGCTAAGGAATTCTCCAGCTCGCTATATGAAACAACCAGAGTGTATCATCCTATTAAGGCCCATTAAACGTCAAATTATCCCATTCATATCCCATCAAATGACTGTAAACAAAAAAAATGGATCACATTTTGGAATCACATTTTGGAATTTCATGAAATCAATCAAAACATCACGCGTGGATAATCATGAAACCTCCCACTGCGGCAGTGGATTCGATCATCATTGGTTCAATGGATTGGTTAATGGGAAAATTTTAACCGGAAACCTCTATATTTCATGGGAAAATCCATGGTTTCCGGTTCCGATTTTCCCTTAAACCAATCCAATGATTGGTTCATGGTGACGGATGCCTCAGGCAACCTGGTGCAGCAGTGGCTGTTGGCCACAGGCGAGCTCCAGGTGGGGTCGTTCCAAGGTACGATGTCTAAAATATGGCATATTTATTGTTTATCTATAAGTAACCTGGTCTAAAATGTAAGATATACGTCAGAATATATATCAGAATTCTGAAGTTTGCACAACTTGCCTAGCATGGTTTGCTGTTGTCATAACGAAGTTTATGGAACTTTTGCCCAACTGGTCTGTGAGGAAACCTCACTGTTCAGATGGAAGAAACTGGAAGTTGATGACTCATTGACATCTTAGCTGTCCACTGGCGATAACGACACTTCCATAACATCAACAATGGTTTGGTGAATCATGTCAACGAGTGTTGCACCGCCGCACTGATAGATCGCGTTGCCATAGTTGCCACTTTAGCACACATTTTTGCTCATGTGAAGAGTGTTCCGAACGTTTGTGTGGTCATGGTTGTGCTCAGAAAGGCTGTCTATTATAAGTTTATTGCTATGGAGCTGCCTTTCTAAGTTTCTTGCTATTCACATGGATGCTGCTACCTATAACAACCAGTGGATGAGCATGGGTCCTTGGCTCGGCAGGCGCAATACAAAGGACACAAAGCTGGGGTGATCTCTATGGCCATGGCAGGTGGGGAATTGTTGAAGCCATAGCTACCATAGCTAGCTAAGTGCCCGTTCTCAGCGCCATTAATGGAAAATCCACGATTTTTTTGGTTTTTTTTTTGGGGATGTTTTGGGAATTCATCAATGAGCCAGTTTTGGCTGAGTTGGCTGAGTTGGTTAGCTAAGTTGGTTTATGTCAGGTTCTGGAAATTGGGATTTATGGTAACGATATAGAAGTAGTGGATGGCAGGGGTGAACATAAACCAACAATAACCAACAAGAATTTCACTGCGAGGCACCATTTTGTGCTAAAATTGGGGAGCTATATAATTCAATTCATTGCGCAAACGGAATGGGGGTGAAATTGATGATGTTTCCTCTTCGCCCTGTTGCCCAGGTTCCCATTGTGGTATTTGAGGTCTTACAAGCAGCCCTGGCTATGACTCACTGTGCCATGAACTTGAGAACCACCCTGCGTTAAATATCGTTAAATTAACATACGTAGCTATAAAATAACCCATGGTTTCCAAAGGAAAGTGATCTACAAGTGGTTTGTTTTTCAGATCCATGTTGATTTACATGAGGGAAGTCATCCAAAAACAGAGATGAGTCGAGGTCAACAGTCGTGGCGATGCAATGCAACATGTTTTCTTTCCCCCCAGTTGCAAGTTGCTTTATATCCCCATTTAACCGTAGATATATCATCCACATTCATCCACCATTAAAAAAAGAATATTCACACATCAGTGATAAATTCATATTGGATCCAGAATACATCAATCATGAATCCACAATAGATTCTATAGTGTATCCCAGTTCCTATAGTTAGACACCAATTTACCTATAATCACTGGGATACACTAGGCATGGTTTCAAACTATGCTATGGGATACCCTCGGTGGTCCAGCCCTGGAAAGCCACCAGGCAACGTGCTGGTGGCCGGTGGAGGAGATGGACAGGTGCTCCTTTTCGACCAGTCCAAGGCAGGCTTTGTGTTTTTCGAAAACGGGGCTGCCAGTGAGTCTTTTGGGAAGGGATGAATATATGTAAAACAAAAAATATTGTATCCCAAAGCATATAGAACTATGATTTATCAAATTTTCTCACCAATTTAATGGGATTATGTCTTTTTCTTTATCTTCTTGGGGACGAATATATAGACACCCTATGTATATATATATATATACAAATGATCCAGACAACTGTTTGATTCTTGCTACACAAATTGCATGGAGTATATATATATATATGTATCATAATCATCGTCGTCGTCATCATCATGATCATCATGTTGATATGTAGACGTATATTGCACAGATTCAGATATCTGTCTCTACTACATTTATAATGATAAATATATATATATATATATATTTAAGGGCTGCCGCCCCTGCCGCCGACCCCGGAAAAAGGATTGTCCAACCGCTAGGCTCAAGTCTTTCCTGGTACCTTGTGGATCACGAGTTCCAT
>BGPT01002204.1:77330-102318 GCA_003297045.1 Symbiodinium sp. clade C Y103 | reverse complement strand
TTCTTTGAGACATCTTCTTCTATTTCTCTCTTTATATTTCATGCTATACGATTTTCACAATTACATATCTCACTATACTTCTCTTCGCTCTCGGGCCATACGTCGTCTAGTTTCTTAATGATCTCTTCTGGCTAGTGCCCACCTGACACAATGACCTTTGTGACTTAATGATCTCTTCAGACAGGTAAATTATTAATGTGGTGAATTGTTAATGTGGTGAAGTGTTAATGTGGTGAATTATTACTGTGGCTGTGAATGTGGTGAATTGATAATGTGGTGAATTGTTAATGTGGTGAAGTGTTACTGTGGTGAATTGCGAATGTGGCGAATTGTCAATGTAGTGAATTGTGGTAAATTGTTAATGTGGTGAATTGTTAATGTGGTAAAGTGTTAATGTGGTGAATTGTTACTATGGTGAATTGTTAATGTGGTGAAGTGTTACTGTGGTGAATTGTGAATGTGGTAAATTGTTAATGTGGTGAATTATTAATGTGGTGAATTGTTAATGTGGTGAATTGTTAATGTGGTGAATTATTAATGTGGTTGAAATATTAATGTGGTGAATTATTATTGTGGTGAATTGTTAATGTGGTGAAGTGCTATTGTGGTGAATTATGAATGTGGTGAATTGTTAATGTGGTGAAGTGTTACTGTTGTGAATCGCAAGTGCCCACTTGACACAATGATCTTTGGACTACTAAAATAAAAACCATCCGTAACTCGGAGTTTCTCTACGAAACTTCCTCTGTTAATTATATTTATAATTACAATATTAAGAAGAATAATAATAACAATAACAACAACAACAAATAACAATATTTTTTTACTACATAACAACTACAACTACACTTACCACAACTACAGCTACAACTTCGTTGGAGGCAGCGCAGTGTAGTTGTAATGTAGTATGGTTGTAGTTGTGGTTCTAGATGTAGTTGTGGTTCTAATTGTAATTGCAATGTAGTTGTAGTTGCATTTGTCGTGTAGTGTAGTTCTAGTGGTTAGTGTAGTTGTAGTTATAGTTGTTCTAGCTGTAGTTATAGTTACAGTTGTAGTAAGTATTATAGTTGTTGTAGTTGTTATAATTGTAGTTCTTATAAAATTAAAGTTGTAGTTGTTGTAGTTATAATGGTAGTGGTTGTTCTGGTTGTAGTTGTCATGGAGTTGAAGTTATAGTCCAAGTTGTAATTGCTGTAGTTGTAATTGCAGTTGTATTTGTCATGTAATTTAAACTATCCCTATTGTATTTCAAAATAAAAAAGATCACATAATTTCAAAATATCACAAAAGCCAAATCAATCTATTTTAACTATTTATAAAAATAAAAAAATACACAAATATTTAAATTACTTAATATATATTCTTTAATAAAAACATATGTTAAATCCTTTTTATTATTTAACATAATTTAAACATCTATATTTCCGTCTTGCGGACAACCAAAAATCACAACTATCACTATCACAACCAACACCATCACAACCGCCACTATCACAACCACCCCTCTACCACAACCACTACTCTACCACAACCATCACTATCACAACCATCACTATCACATCCACCACTATCACAACCTCCACTATCACAACCACCACTATCACAACCACCACTCTACCACAACCATCACTATCACAGCCATCACTATCACAACCTCCACTATCACAACCACCACTATCACAACCACCATTCTACCACCACCATCACTATCACAGCCATCTCTACCACAACCACCACTATCAAAAACCACCACTATCACAACCACTTCTTTCACTAGAGCAAGGGATGTCAAGAGCAAGGGATGTCAAAGGCAAGGGATGTCAAGAGCAAGGGATGTCAAGAGCAAGGGATGTCAAGAGCAAGGGATGTCAAAGGCAAGGGATGTCAAGAGCAAGGGATGTCAAGAGCAAGGGATGTCAAAAGCAAGGGATGTCAAAAGCAAGGGATGTCAAGAGCAAGGCTTGTCAAAGGCAAGGGATGTCAAGAGCAAGGGATGTCAAAGGCAAGGGGTGCCAAAGGCAAGGAATGTCAAGAGCAAGGGGTGTCAAGAGCAAGCGATGTCAAGAGCAAGGGATGTCACGAAAGCTTCTTTGTCACATGTTCAGCTTTCAGTTTTTGAGGGGATTCTCGCACAAAAGCGTTGCTTTCGCATCTACAACTTTCAGTGTTGGAGGAACGTTTCGCACGAAATGCGTTTTTGAAACTTAGCAGATGCACAAAATGCTGTGTTTTGCAGGACAAAACGTGCCTTGAAAGATGAATGGGGAAGGTATGCGGCGCAGCGGGTGCGAGACGGTCTTGGCTAAACCGGGATCATGCTCAAATCATGGGCAAAGCACGTCAATCTTAGCAAAGCAACGCCATGTTCCAGCGGGCCCCGCTGGATTCCCGCCTGCCAGGCGCGGAGGGCCGGAGCAGAGACCCACGCCGTGCCATGATCAGGGTCCGGTTTTTGCAAGGCTTTGCCGGCTTTGCTCATGTTTCAAAGCTGTTTCATTTCTCAGTTGTCACAAGCTGTTTCATGAGTTTCTACCTTGCCTTTCGAGCCCAGTTGATTTTCCAAACAAAAGATGTTCGACGTCAAAAAGGTCTAGCCAAAACTCATTGCAACATGCGCGTCGGTGGCTTTTGGACAAAGGGTACAGAAATACGGGTGCGCGGCCGAAATTGACAGCCCTCAAAAGTGACATGCCCAGTATGGCACAGGCATAATATGGCAGGATTCTGCGTGTTCATCCACGCGCCCCTAGGTAACTTGTGCCCTGGTAGCTTCTTTGTGAAAATAGCGTTGGTAATTTCATGTCACAGCGGCAAGCAACCACAATGACAACCACACCCACAGCCACAATCCTCTTACGCCATCACCATCACATTGACCTTGTGAACTGCTAAATCACGGGAAGCGCAATGAAGATCAAATGGCGTCACGCAACTAATTGCTGCCTCCAAAGATGTTTCAGGCGTCTCCGAAATACCCACTTGTATGAACAGCTAACGCAGTTCGACAAGACTTTTCCCCGCGACGTGGTATCTCTGAATTGATGAACGCACCAGCACAAGTCATTCATTCACAATCTTTTCCACCGATAAATGCATCTCAGGGCAGTGTGAATTTTGACGGGTCTTCAGGGGTCACTCTTATGTTGCCGCAAACACTGCACCATTGAACAAGTCGGGTTCAAGGTTGCAGCTTAAGCCCATGTGAGCCTGGACCTCTGACAACAATGTGTCAGTGCCTGCTGTTGTTGTCTTCCACTCACCTTTCTGGCCCGCATTCTAAATTGTGCATGGGGCGTCTCAAAAGTGATCAACGCCTTGGCACTGCTCACATGAAACTGCGTCGCATCATGTCCGCAGCAAACTGTGAATGGAACATGGGAGCACTTTTGCTAGAGACATTTTCGGCCAAGGCACAAAACTGCCAGAGGCCCTTGTCACAATCGTAGTCCAGAAAGCGAGCTCCTTTTTGCTCAGTCATCTCGGCAATACGATGCCGATACCTCCAACACAGCGTTGTTCATTCTAGATCTTCTAGTTGAACTCGGACGCGCTTTAGACAGTGATAATGCGATATACTGCGATACCATCGTGCTGTTGGCCCAGGCTACAGTGCCTTGCTTTGCTTTCTTCATCAAAGTCGGCAAGCTGGGGTGGCAAGCACCCAAACAGGGTGATGGTCGCTGGCCTGGATGAGGCAACAAACGAAGGCACGAGGAATACTTTTGAAACCCGATTTGCAGCATTTTCAAACCAGTTTCAAGATATTTCAGAGCGTCATCTAAAATTGACTGCAGCTCTCGTGCCTGTTGAGCCCCTCGCCCTCGAAAGGCCTGAGAGCAAACATGCAACACATTGCAAGTCAACCTCTCGAGCAAACTTTGGTGACCATCCTTTGCTACTCAGATCTAACTTGTGATCAAATGCATCCACATGTGTCACCTTCTGCCTTCGTTTTCATGGACCTTTTTGTGGTGCAGCTCCTTCTAGGAGCAAAATTGTCTTGGTCGCTCTTAGTGCACACCTGAACACAACAGACTTTGCCTCGAACTCTTCCCTGCGCTTCCCATCCAGTCTTCCCGAAATTGGCAGAGGTTTCGAAAGGGTATCATACTGAGTACGCTAAAACCTGAAGCTGGCAACAACATCTTGGACTAGTAACATCAGGGTCATCTCATAGCAATGTGCTTCTGCAAACCGTGTTGGACTAGATTTCACGGATTCGCAAAGGATCCATAAGATGTCGCGGTCTTGCAAAAGCCCCATGCAAGATGACATCGCAACACATACAACAGCAATGAATACGTGTGTTTTTCAAATTGGGCTAGCCAGTGAACCTTTGTGTCAGGATCCACCTGCATAGGTTTGCCGTTTCGCGAACCAGACAGAAACACAATTTGCAAACGCCTCGGCATGGTGACAAAGCAGCATCGACTAAGCTGCGTGCTTGCGCAGACTATCCGGGTACAAGACAACCTGGCGCTGTTAGCGCACATGCTGAACAAACACATTATAGCGCAAACAGAAAAAATCGTAGATCAACTTCAGCAAACAGCGAAATTTAACCCAAGAAGCCTACAAGGGTTTTACTAAACTACAGAAAATCAGATTGTATCAAGCCATACTAAATTCATACTGTATGAAGTTGCAGGAAACATCTACAAATGCAAACATGTTCAAGCCCCACAAGAAAGGCATGTCTTCGATTGGGCATGTTGCCGCAATCTGCTTTCTGCTGCGGTGGAACATCACTCCAAGAGATCAACATCGGCGCTCATTCCGTATGTTGAAAACAGATATATGATACCATGTCATACCGTACAAGTAAAACCCGCAGGAGGCGGGTGGCGGAAGTTTCCAAAAGAAGAGAAGCTTAAGACTATAGGATCGCAACACAAGTTCTGCCTATAGGAGCTGGCGCGAGGAATCACGGCGTCGCAGCTCTGCTCAACGCACTCCTTGTCATCTTGCTCCAGTGTCTCCATCTCCCCCGGCTTTTTTGGAACGATTCCCACCTCTTCCCACCTTCTCTCATCTTTTTTGCCGCTTTCAATCTCGTGTCGCAGCCATTCTCGGAAATGGTCCAATGCATCCCATCTCATCTCATCTCATGTCGTGTTTTCTCAATGTCTTTCCTTTCGTCTCATTGTATCTCATTTCATTTCATCTCATCTCATGTCGTCTCTTTTTTTCAACTCTTCTCAGCTGATCGCAACTGTTCTCATGTCTTCAAATGTCATCTGTGCTTATCTCATCTCTTCTCAGTTCATCTGACCATTCTCAGGTGCAGCTATGCTTGGACATGGTCCATTGCATCCCATCTCATCTCATCTGATTTCACCTCATTTCATCTCAGCTCATTTCATCGCATGTCTTCTCTTCGTTTCTCAACTCTTCTCAGCAGATCATAACTTTTCTCATCTCTTCAAATGTCATCTGAATTCTTCTCAGATTGTCACACACACAGGTCTTCTAAGCTCTTCACCGCTCTTCGCATGCCAGTTCTTCTCAAACAAGTCTTTACACAGAGAAGCTTTTACACTTGGAAGCTTTTACACAGAGAAGCCCCTACAGAGAGAACTTTCACACACGCAAGCTTTTACACAGAGAAGTCTGTACACAGAGAAGCTTTACACACACACAACAAGTCTTTACACAGAGAAGCTTTTACACACAGAGAAGCTTTTACACAAAGAAGTCCTTACACAGAGAGGCTTTTACACAGAGAGACTTTAACACACAGAAGCTTTTATACGAAGAAATCTTTACACGATGTTGCCAGAAATTGCAGCTCCAAAACCGGATCTCTCTCGACGCCGAAGCCCAAAAAAAGCATGATTTTGAAGATTTTTAATAAGACTTTTAATAGGAGAAGCACTAGCGCCAACATGTAGAAATTCTGCTCGCAAGCCACTAAGGCAGCCTGGATGCAGCCATTCCAATACGATTTACGATGTCCAGCTGCAAAACACAATAGTATTACGCACACAGCCGTGGCACCGAGGAGCCTTGACGCAGCCATTACAATGCGATTTGCAGGCATTGAATTGCAAAGCACAAAACAACTACGCACAACGGTGCCAAAAATTGCAGTTCCAAAACCGAATCTCGACGCCAAATCCTTCCAAAGTTGCAAGTTGAAGATGTGAAAACGAGGCTTTCGTGCCAGACTTCCATCAAAAGCCGCAAGTTGAAGATGTGAAAAAGAAGCTTTCGTGCGGGACTTCCTTCAACAGCTGCAAGTTGAAGATGTGAAAACGCAGCTTTTGTGCGAGACTTCCCTCAAAAACTGAAAGTTGAAGATGTGAAAACGAAGCTTTCGTGCGAGATCTCCCTCAAAAACTGAAAGTTGAAGATGTGAAAACGAAGCTTTGGTGCGAGACTTCCTTCAAAAACCAACAACTTGAAGTTGGCCTGAAGCGTCAGTTTGAATGCGGGGACGATTTGACCATGAACCCGGTTTAGCCGAGAGCGTCCGGGACCCGTCGCGCGGCAGACCTTCCCCATCCCTCTTCCGAGGCACTTTTTGTCCTGCAAAACACAGCATTTGGTGCATCCGCTAACTTTCAAANGTCGCGCGGCAGACCTTCCCCATCCCTCTTCCGAGGCACTTTTTGTCCTGCAAAACACAGCATTTGGTGCATCCGCTAACTTTCAAAAACGCATTTCGTGCGAGACTTCCCTCAAAAACTGAAAGTTGAAGATATGAAAACGAAGCTTTTGTGCGAGACTTCCCTCAAAAGCCGCAAGTTGAAGATGTGAAAAAGAAGCTTTCGTGCAAGACTTCCCTCAAAAACTGAAAGTTGAAGATGTGAAAAAGAAGCTTTCGTGCGAGACTTCCCTCAAAAGCTGCAAGTTGAAGATTTGAAAACGAAGCTTTCGTGCGGGACCTCGCTCAAAAGCTGCAAGTTGAAGATGTGAAAACGAAGCTTTCGTGCGTGACTTCCCCCAAAAACTGAAAGTTGAACATATGAAAATGAAGCCCTCGTGCGAGACGTCCTTCAAAACCAGCAACTTGAAGTTGTCAATATCAGGCTTGCAGCGTCATGTTGAATGCGGGGACGATTTGACCATGACCCCGGTTTAGCCGAGACCGTCCGGGACCCGTCGCGCGGCAGACCTTCCCCATCCCTCTTCCGAGGCACTTTTTGTCCTGCAAAACACAGCATTTGGTGCATCCGCTAACTTTCAAANGTCGCGCGGCAGACCTTCCCCATCCCTCTTCCGAGGCACTTTTTGTCCTGCAAAACACAGCATTTGGTGCATCCGCTAACTTTCAAAAACGCATTTCGTACGAGACTTCCCTCAAAAACTGAAGGTTGAAGGTGGGAAAACGAAGCTTTGGTGCGAGACTTCCGTCAAAAACTGAAAGTTGAAGATGTGAAAACGAAGCTTTCATGCGTGACTTCCTTCAAAAGCTGCAAGTTGAAGATGTGAAAACGAAGCTTTCGTGCGAGACTTCCTCAAAATCAGGCCTGAAGCCTCATTTTGACCATTTGAATACGGGGCTTTTGGCATCCCTTGCTTTTGACATCCCTTGCTCTTGACATCCCTTTCTCTTGACATTCATTGCTCCTGACATCCCTTGCCTCTTGACATCCCCTGCTTCTGACATCTCTTGCTTCTGGCATCCCTTGCTTTTGACATCCCTTGCTTTTGACATCCCTTGCTTTTGACATCCCTTGCTCTTGGCATTCATTGCTCTTGACATCCCTTTCTATTGGCATTCATTGCTCTTGACATCCTTTGCTTTTGACAATCATTGCTTTTGGCATCCCTTGCTTTTGACATCCCTTGCTCTTGGCATTCATTGCTCTTGGCATCCCTTTCTATTGACATTCATTGCTCTTGACATCCCTTGCTTTTGACAATCATTGCTTCTGACATCCCTTGCTTTTGACATCCCTTGCTTTTGACAATCATTGCTTGAGACTTCTTTGCTATGAGACTTCTTTGCTCTGAGACTTCTTTCCTATGAGACTTCTTTGCTCTGAGACTTCGTTGCTATGAGGCTTCTTTGCTACGAAGAATTCTTTGCTATGAGACTTCTTTGCTCTTTGACTTCTTTGCTCTTTGACTTCTTTGCTCTGTGACTTCTTTGCTCTGAGACTTCTTTGCTCTGAGACTTCTTTGCTCTGAGACTTCTTTGCTCTGAGACTTCTTTGCTCTGTGCCTTCTTTGCTATGAGGCTTCTTTGCTCTGGGGCTTCTTTGCTCTGAGACTTCGTTGCTATGAGATGAGACTTCTTTGCTCTGGGACTTCTTTGCTATGAAGACTTCTTTGCTCTGGGGCTTCTTTGCCCCGAGGCTTCTTTGCGATGAGACTTCTTTGCTCTGGGACTTCTTTGCTATGAGGCTTCTTTGCTATGGGGCTTCTTTGCTCTGGTTGCTATGCAGATCACTTTTCGTAACACGGAAGTATAGACTACTAAGCATCCTTCGACAACTACAACCACAACTACTACTACACTACATTACAGCAACATTGCGCTGCCTCCAACCACTTGTCGGTCCATCAGTGGGTTCGCTCTGCCATCCATCATTCACGGCAACCAACCTCTCCTATAGTTTTCCTATTCTTGAAACTTCCGCCACCGCCTTATGCGGTACTACTGGTATATCACTTTGCAAGCTGTAAGCGGCACCCTATTCAGGGTCGATGCTGCACAGGCATGGTGGGTTCAACGCGAGAACCCGGAATCACCAGTTGGACACACATACACACCATTACACACCAAGACTGAAACAAATGCAGTTCAGTGCCTATGTACCTGCCTTGCTACTGTTACACACATGCGCCTGGCCACATATCTGCATTAGTCCCGGTGACATTATTTATGGATAATTATGGTGCATTGCACTTCACTGCATTGCGTGCCAATGCACGCGTGGCTCAACGACATCTAGCCTACAGCCTTGCCTCACATATGCATGGGTTGCATCTTGTTTCCGCTCAAGCCCCCAACGCCTCCCCGGGGTCGAGTCGCACCAAATTCGGAAGATCCTTCACGCACTGGAGGAATTTATGTCGTGTGTGTGATTGTGTGTATGCGCGCTCCGTTTACCTTTCTTGCAGCTGCACCTCCTAGTAGCCACACTATATGCTTCAGCAAGAACAAGTAAACAAGGACAATGAAACATACCACGACCGCGGCGAGCGCAGGCATCAGCGCACATCAGCGCGTACACACCTCTTTTGGCAGTGCAAGTACCGCACAGTGCACTGTATCTTGTGATTGCAACCGCAGCCGAGACAAATCTATTGCATCCAGAACGAATCTAGGCATGGACAATGTGTTCGAGGTTGAACCGTAGGTTTTCAATAAATGTTTCAGCGCGTCTGGCAAAAATCAACCAACATGTCCTCCAGGATGTCGGGATAGGCAATCAAATCGATCTCACCATGGAAAGTTACCTAACAAAGAGGTTGCTCCACAGGAAATTGCACATGTGGGTTGCAATGTGCTTGCCGACCTTTACCATGCAGAATAGACATCCGGCATCCGAATCCAAGGGAATCACATGAAGGGAAATAAGACCGGATATTGTACTAAACGTGGTCTCGTCTTCCGCCAGTGCCTCAAACATCCTCAAACATCCTCAAAAGGCCCTTGGCTTGAAAAGGGTCCGCAACCACTGATTTACCTTTTCAACTCAAGGAGCCGAGAAGCAATTTTCTGATATATTCTGAAAGAACATCAGGATGAAGGGGCAAATTCAAGACCGTTCAGCATTCTTCTTAATAGCACTGATTGAAACTTGGCATTGGCTATGAAGAAGGAACTTTAGGGAAAGGGAGGGATGAGAAACCGTAGAAGAAGTCAGGATAAGGAGCCTAATCCGAACCCAACGTAGTTGCAATATGTATTCCTTATATATTGAGAGATAAATCATGCATCTCTGAACTGAATCTGAACGATCCTTCCTGGACAACCGTTGGCACATGTTGGCACCTCACCAACCCGTGGTCGATGCACTTTGAGATCTCGGACATGTCGCAGCCTGCAGCGCTTTGTGCAGCGAGGCTCAGCATCGGCCCTCAAAGATATTTTGGCGCTGGCATTGCCAAAGCTTTCCTTTCAGCTTTACAGAACTTTAGAGAGCTTCGGGCCAAGCTTTGGACCAAGCTTTACCGTGGTCCATGTCAGTGCCAAGGCACTCGTTTGGCGTCATGGAGTAGATGTCCGGAGTAACCACCAAGTCACCAAGGTCCTTAAGTCTGACAGCTGAAAGCCATGGCCAACAGACACGAGCAGGAAGGTTTGCTGCTGAAGCTCATGTCCGAGCAAATCCCAGTATGTCTTGGCCCATTTCACGACATCTCAAGATACTCACAGCACCCTTTGTGCCTGGGCTGAATTCATCTTTATTCAATACTTATTCCTGACCAAGCACATCTTAGTACCAAGCACAATCTTCTGCAACTGGCAACTTGGGTAATTACTACGTACTTGGTAGGAGTATTGACAGTATTGCTATGAAAAACATCCTGAAGTTACCTGATTTTAGGACGGTCACTGACAGAATAGTGGTGGGCAATGCTACACAGTCACAAATGGTCCCGCACAGTCACAGGAAGTATGGTCACACTCTCAACAAAGGTCCCAGCAGGCCGAAGAACATATTCGTATGCCTGTCATTGGACTTGCATTCAAAACTCAAAGTCCACGATGATGGCTTGGTGCCTGTTAAGATTTTGGATCCAATGGAAGTCTGACCTGGAAAAGCCTGGTCTCTTGCACCAGCTGAAAATTTGCTGAATGGCACTGCTATGTCCTGCTTTAGTATTTGTTTGGCAGAATGCTGAGCACTGCAATACACTGCAATCACATTGCACGTATTTTTCCAGCCCGAACTTGACTTCGCTTACAGCGGCTTTCAATTCACAAGTTCACAGAGAGGATCTTGTAGGCATTCTGCAACGACTTGATCTCCTCCTCGCGCTTTTTCCGAGCATCAGCAAATCTGGTGTTGGAGTTCAAGCATTTCGTCTTTAACTCCTGGGGTGGGAAGCTGAACGTTTGGCGACAGGTGCTAAGGAGGTGCTTAATGTATGCAACACCATGCAACTACCAAATATATTTGTCCACCCCTGCCTCGTAATATTCCAAAGCAGCATCCAGCTGCTTTTCTGTTGATGCCAAGTCTTTCTTTCTCTGCTCGAGCGAAGCCTTTTCAGAGGTCATTGACATGGTGTTGTGCTGCTGTGTAATTTCCTTTTTTTTTCCTATCTGACTTCGTGTTTGAAAGAAACTGTTTGAACTCACTTGCTGCAGCATCCTCTGCTGCTTTCAAATCTGATGCCTCTTTGGCAAAATCGGCTGCTACTTTCTGCAGCAAAGCGATGATGCTGTTCTGTCCGCTCTGTCCACTGTAACCTCCTGCACTGAACTCTGGCTTGATCTCTTTTCCTTCCACCTGCTGCCTTCGCTTCACAGATTTGACGGATTGTTGCACCAAGGCCAAAGACTGGTAGAAGCTTTGCAGGACATCCATTGCAGCGCTCAGTGCCTCTTTACCTTCAGTTGCTTCTTTCAAACTATTCAGATTTGAAGCCTTCTCTTCGTTTCGCATTGCTGTGGCTTCTTGGATGCTTTTGTCCATCTTGGTCATGTCATCAGCAAGTTCTTCGTTCTCTTCGCTGCGCTGGACCAGAGAGGACTGTAGCCGCTCGATCTCTGCCTTGAGGTTCTCCACCTCACGGCTTTCAAAAACACAAGGCAAAACAGCTGCAACACAAATCGTATCACATTGGAGTCCGTTGAAGGAAGCAAAACATGGCAAAACCATAGCAATGTACACTGAGAAGAAATGAACATAAACTAAATCAGAACCACCTTTGCCATTCTTTGCTATTCTTTAACCGCTTTCCTCGACAGTATTGCTTGAACCCTTTCCTGAAAAGTATTGCTGCAATTATTATAACTTGCGGTGTTACAGTTACTTTTTGCGCTTTCTGAATCTGTCCGCCTCATCACTCTTTGTTTCCCGTGCTTCACCATTCTCAGAAAGCTCATCCTTACACCAGACCTTCTGCTTGGAATCGTCGACATCTTCGGTTTGAAGTTTTTCAAGCTTCTCTTTGAGCATTTTCACGATATTTTCCACTGCCGCATTTGGGACCTGCTGCAAGCGGACCAACAAGTTCTGCAGGCTTTGGCTGTGGAGTTCTTCAGCGCGCTGTTGCAGAATTGCATTGCTTCAGCAATAGGAGGAGAACGGTTTGCCGACCGAAGAAGAGCTAAGGATGATGCTTTGGCAAATGGAGACATTGGAGTCTGTGAGGTTTGCAGAAAGGAAGGATTTCTCAAAATATCAATGGCTTTTTTCATAGCCTGAATTTCATCGGATCGAACGCGCTGTCGTTCTGCAAAGTCGTTGCCCTTCACCTTGCACTCCACGGATAAATCATTTCGATATTTTTCATCAGCCTCCAAATCTGCCATCACATCAGACTTCTTAGCCTCTGCTTCAGCCTTGCGGCCGAGAGCCGAGTCCTTAAAACCGGACTTCTTTTCTGTTGCTTTCTTGTTTACTTTAATCTCACTGTCAAGACTGCTCAGTAGCAATTCATGACTGTTTTTCTTCTTTGTCTCAGAACTCTCCACTTCGGAAATTTGCTTCTTGAACTGGTCCTTCAAGTCTTCCAAAACTTCAATGATGCTTCCGGATTGAAATTCATAGGCATCTGCTTTTGGAGGCACTGGCTTGTTGCGAAATGCCGCAGCCAAAGCCAAGGCTTTGGCCACAGTCTCAGAGCGTTCAAATTCACCAAGTCCACCAAGTCCACGGCTGCTTTGCACAAAGGATGCGGAAGTTGACTGAGGACGGTCATAGTTTTCCTTTTTCAATTGTTGAAGGGCTTTCTGGATGGCAACGCTTGACTCCTGTAAATCCAAACGTGTGGCGTTGAAATTCTCCTCTTCAGCCTTTCGCAACTCTGTGGCATTGGACTTCTGCTCTTGAGAATTCTTGATTGCCGCCTCATGCTGCGCAATCTCTTTTGACATTTTCTCAGCCTCACTGTCCAATCGAGAAATCTCCGAAGTAATACTCTCCAAAGTATCTCTCGTCTGTTGGATGGCTTTCTTCTTGACATCCAGAGTTGCTGAACAAAACTGATCAAACTTGGTAAACTGTATCTTCTCTTCTTGCATCTCCTCCTCACTTGTTGCCTGCATTTTCTCAAGTGCTCCTATGACTTTTTGCATTGGTGCGGCCAAACCCTCAGCGGGGACAGCGACGGCCACGAGGGCCACGAGGGCCCAAAGCACGAGGGTCTTCATTCGCTTCATTGGCGGCTGGAGCCAGGCCTCCAGTTGCCCTGGCTGAGCCAGAAATTCTGCGGGCTCTTCATCTCATGTCACAAGCTCTGCACCGGGAAACGTCGGAGGGTCAAAAATGAACAAGTTTTTTTTTGCTTACAAGGCAAAACTAGAGAATCTAAATGCAAAAGCGTTCGCAATTTTGATTTCTACTGTCTTCGATTCAAAATGTTTGCTGCTTGAAATCGTTTCTTTCTACCCGGTCCTTACATCACTTGCCACGCCTCAAGCTCTTGAGGCTTTGAAGGCCTGAATGAAGCTGGCGTGTTCAATTTATTTTTACGGTCCCGCCGGAAACGGCACGTGCCCACTAGATAAATGCGTAGATCAAATTGGTGCATCCACTGGTGTAAGTTTTACCTCTTGACCTCTGGCAAGCCTTACTCGGCTGTAGTGGCTTCCCTCATCAGAATTCACTTAAAGCCCAGGGCCTTCACACAAGTTGTTGTACTTAAGGTGTAGTAAGAGCCGCTCGACAACGTGTGTAAAGTAGATGGATTACCGGGCAGCCAGGACAGAGCTGAATGTTTCACCCAGTCCCCTCAGTTCCCTTGTTGCTGTGGCATGCTGTGGCCCTAACGCGCCGCTGGTTCCACTCACGCCTCGACGAATCCACCATTGTCAAGAAAGTGACTACAAAATGCTGCAGTAAAGATAGCACAAAATAAACAATCCACAAAGCACACAAGTCACGCAAAGTTCTTCCCAACAAGATCAGCAAAATACCCCAGCTGCAGTTCAAGCTATGTTAGTTGTTACAGTACGTTGCAGTATCGCTGCTGATTGCCATCGATGCCTACCTGAATTTGAAGCAGCAAGACGCTTGCTGGCTGCCGCTTCGGCCTGTCCACAGAGGTAGACTGGAGCAAAGCAAAGTACTGTGCTCTCTGGACGACCCTGGACTTGGCCCCTACTTTGAACTACTGTAACTCAGAGTCGCCAGGACGCAAATTATGTCTTCATGTCCCTACAACATGCATCAATGGGTTCATCTGCTTGTCTTTCACCTCTTGCAAAATTTTAGCTTGCAGCAACACCTTGTAAATCAACCTGATGAAACCCGAACCGGCCCCAGACATATCTTCGCTGCCCCCCTTCCATCTTGAGTAGTCCGGCTAAAGCAGCTTCACCGTAGCGGGAGCTCAGGACATCCGCTACAGCACCTCTTCAATGCTAGCAATACATTCCCAGCCAAACACAACATGTGAAGATGTGTGAAGAAAGGCAGCCTCCAGAGTTCTCTAGTCGCAATCAAAGTAGTCTGAGATTTGCTGCTTTTCATCCATTGGTGAGGACATGTGGGATGAGGCAGCCATGAGCAGAAACCCATTGGTCCTTATCACCTTTGTCGGTGGATGTCGGTGGTGCAAGTCTGCTTCAGATTCTTTTCGCTGTCACAATACAACAAGCTACTTTCATATATATGCAGTGGCTGCTGTGTCCCAAAAAACTGAGCAGTTGTTATTGGAACAACGCAGCTGGCACCAAGCAGAGTTGTTTCTAATTCGTTTTCTACAGAATAGCGTCCCACACTTTGCTTGTACGCGTTGCATCTTCATGCATGCTGCGGCTTCACACTTTCATTGTGGTTCCTTAAAAGTTTCACAGCTTCTTAAAGCAGCGATTGTCATGATAGCTGGCTTTTGAACGCTTTCGGGCTGGACGTCACATGTGCAAAAGAACACGGGCATTTGATGAGAGTTGAGTGACTGAAGATATCACTGCAATGTTCTTACGGTATCTTGTAGTACCTTCTGGTAAGCTATCTTGATGTATGATTTACATGTTGGAATAAGTTGGATCATGATGCCAAAGCTGTGAGCCGTGGTGTGACATCCAAACGCAGTTGTCAGCGCTTTGTGAGCTCAAAGCTGAGGCTCCCTGCAGCACCACTCCTCCAGGCTGCCACATTTGTTCCTCCGGAGGCCGTGAAAACAGCAAAGCACAACGAAAGCATTGCACTCAAAAAAATTGCTCATCATTGCTCTATGATATTTTATCAATTTTCATCACTGAAAAACCGTTCTTTGTTGCTCCTTCTTGTTCTTTGTCGTTTATGTTAATTCAAATTTTTAACATTCTTCCACCATTCAGCCGCGTGGTTTGAAGCAAAGGTGCTACAGGAAGGAAAAGGCCAGCTGTGCTGTGCTGCGCGGCTAAGAAATTGGTGCCGCAAGGCCGGAACGATCCGGTTTTAGGATATCACGAGTTGATACGTGACCATCTACAGTGCAAAATTTACAACATTTTCAGAATGGCGTGGACATCTTGTGAAATTCAATTTCAAATGTATCCAATGGACAAAAGGGCAATGCTCCTGGCAAGTGCTTGGTCAAATACAGCCCACCATGATGATCTTGGGTCCGGTGGCAAAATGATGCTCAAAACAAACACGAACTTTAAAAAAGCGGTCCTGCTTTGCTCTAGTCCCTTGGTTGCTGCAAGACCTGAAACATAAGGCAGCAAAGGATGCAGCCACCAAGCTTGAACAATGAACGAACCTAGGGAAATCCAACGAAACAAACAGTAACAAACTGCTGGGCTCCTTGGTCATTGGTCCAATGTCCAAATCAGGAATCATAAAACGAAACTCTGCAAGCCTTTGCTGAGGGCCTAGTTTGTATGCAAACTTCTGAATGCCTACTACTGAAGGCTTAGTGTTGAACCAAAGTGTTGCAAACCCTGGGCAGAGAACTTCGTCGGAGCTTCTGGTACTGCAAACGAGAGATTTTCGATGCGTTGAAGGAACGCAGCTTCTCCTGGCAAGTGTGAATGCAAAGTGCTCCCATGTGCTTCCATTGTTCCGGAATCCACCAAGCTAACCGAGGCACAACAAAAGCAACACTTGCTGGTCCTACGGGCGAAATCAAAACTTGAAGCATGAGGTTTGTACTTCCAATGGATCTTAACTTTTCAGAGAGACTGCTTTTGAAGTCTTCATCAGCTGGCATTGTGCAAACATTTTTTTGGAAGATACAATGAAAACAATTGAAACCACTAGAAAATGGCTTTCCACTTTCCCTGTCTGTTTGTCGGCTTCGCCGTGCAAAAGCACACTTGACTGTCTAGAGAGTCCCATGTGTATCGGGGCGCAGCGTTGCAACAAGATTAAAACCCCCGATGCCGAAAATGGAACACAAATACAAAACAATAAGATATGCAATAAAATATGCAAGTAGATTCGAGTCTGCTATTGCAACTCTCAATTCTAAAGGAAACGTCGCTGGTGCGGACTTCCAGTTTGATCAGATTCCAGTGCGAAGCTCCAAGAAATATGCTGCAACCAGGTTTGTCTATGTCTATGTCCTGTTTACCGCCAGTATCCTCCAAGTTTGGCCTCAATCTACTAGAGACTTTGCTCGTCGTTTCCCTGCTGCATAAGTATCAGCAGTCTTTAGTTCCCGCTACTCCTCATTCAACAGTCTGCGCATCATGTCTTGTTGATTCTTCCAGCGCATTCTGTGAAGTCTCCTGCTGCCTGCTCTTGGCATCCCATTTTGTGCAGGGCTAGTTTAAGTGGCTTAATTCGGTTCAACCTGGTTTAACCTAGTGTGACCTCTTGTCTTTGTAGCTGAACTTAGTTTAACTTTGTTGACTTGGTCTCAGTTAATTTACAGTAGGTGCTTTGTCCTCTTCATTTTTATTTTCAAATGTGTTTCTCCTTTCGGTCTCCTTGAAGCGTTCAGGATCTTCGAAAGCGGCCCTGGCAGATGCCCAGCTGGCATCCCGAAAGCCTGCCACTAGAATCACTCGAGCACACAGTGGCACGGTGGATTCAACATGAGCTCAACATGAGCCAATCTATTTTTCCAATAGATCCATTCAAAGCATGGCAAAGCTGATAAACGTCTCTGATCGTTTCTGCCTAATAGCATCAACGCCGACTCCACAATGCCACGTACCTGAGGATGTCCAAGCCATGTTGTTAACGATGGAGGTTCATACTGCAAGTATCTTTCAGTCTACAAAGGCAAAAACAGCAAACAGCTTCATGTCATGCTCATACACACAGGGCTACAGGCCGAAGCACCCAGTTGATTCTACATTGTCTTTGCCAAAATGTGTAAGAATGGGTTCGCAAGTGTTCACAGCTCAATTAAGAATCAACCGAAAATCAATTGAAACTGGTCAATTCATGACAATTCTATATCGGAAGCAACTCAACCCCTGTTCCCAGATTGAGTCGTTGGCAGGTGGTGGCCGAGTCAGGGCTGATAGCTCCAGTAATTCCTACGCGAGCAAATGTAGGCCCTTGTAAAGCAGGAGCAGAGTTGGACAAACCGCTTATTTTCTTTTGCCAAAATGCATGTCATGCCAGCATGGACCTCCGTGGACCAATACTGGAACAATCTGGAACAAACACTAACTTAATATACGCTCGTACAAAGGACATGTGATTCATGCGATTGAAGAGATTCCATTCTAGAAGCAAAATGGACCTGCGTTTGTCTGCGCACTCGTGGGGGGTGCTCAGAAAGACACCTTGTAGAATGTAGAAGCCCATCTGAAACTAAACAAGACCCACTTGGCCAGGTTTTGTCATTGTGATGTCAGCGGCTCGAGACCAGCGAAAAAAACATTTTCTATTGCTGAAGCACACACCAAGTGAGCAAAGTATCGCAATGG
This sequence comes from Symbiodinium sp. clade C Y103, assembly GCA_003297045.1. Lineage (NCBI taxonomy): Eukaryota > Dinophyceae > Suessiales > Symbiodiniaceae > Cladocopium > Cladocopium sp. clade C. Next base: position 84,371 of record BGPT01002204.1, on the reverse strand, counting down.
GGGCAAGATCTATGGATAGGCACAAAGAATAAAGAAAAATGTCGCTTCCGATAGCGTGCGGTGAACCTCGCAGCAAGGAAGTAAAAAAAGGAAACATCTAGAAAAGCTGAGCAAAAACCAAAGTAAAATGAGCACGTGTGAATTTTGCAATTTTCGGCTCTTCATTGCCCACCTTACCGGGTCTTGTGTACACTGTGTCCGTTTTAGGCACGCATTTTCAATAGGCAACTTATTTCGATACGTTTTCATGACTAGGGTATGTAGTATGAGGTCTTGTGTTCAAAGTTTGTTTCACCTCACCCGATCAGAACGTCATGACAGCTTGAGCTGGCATGCACGCCAAGTCTGAAATCAACCCTTGGAGAAAAGCAACAATTCCCAAGCCTTCTGCAATAGCCTGGTCCTACAACACCCTTCAGTCAAAACGACCCCCAGGCAGAAGAAAATTAAAAACATTAGGTTTCAATGCTAGCCGAAAGCAAGTTGCAATCTCCCCTGAGCATCAACGGCCCCCACGTCCTCTTCTGACACATTTTCTGCACAAGCCTTGGATTGGACTGCTGTGCTACAGCCACCAGCCGTAAGATGTGCCCAATCCGATTCGACATGATTTCGAAGTAATTATGTGAGAAGTTGGACATAATTCTACCAGCGTATCAGGAATGGATCCAGCGAGGGCTAGCTGCCTGGTAATTGTGTGCGACAAGAGCGGCTGTACTTGCCTGATCTTGCCTGTATTCGTCTATAGTTTATAGCACTTGCATGGCTTCAACTGAGTCTTGCAACATGCACAAAGTCTGAATGTGTTCAGAACCTTCTGAGTTACAGGGTCTCCATGTGTCTCCGTGTGTCTCCTAAGCTGTAGACAATTTTCAGATGTTCAGGTACGAGTATATCTACTGCTTGTCGAGAGACTGCGAGGCGCTCTGTGTTTTGAAGCGGGGCTTGCGACCTGAAAAGAGCAGGTTGAAAAATGCCACAAGGGCAAATCTAATGTGATTTACATTACTTAGGAAAGAATCTCTCATCACTGTGCACTTCATCCTGGTGGCGTACTTTGGGTTCAACGCTCCACTGGACATATAGCCAAACACAATGGATGCAACCCAATCAATAAGATAAGAGACAACAATCAGCATGTCAGGATGCAATGCAAGAGTTGGAAGAAACCGGCTGAGGTGGCAAGCTTAGTCCTTAACATGGACGGGCATAATATAGCATAGCAGCTGCTGATAGCATCACTTTGATCCACTTTGACTCCTTCCCAAGTTGGCACTTCACCCATCATCCCTCCAGGGAGTCTGCTGCTGTTTTGCACGCTCTTGGGCGGGTGGCCTGCAGCTTTATGAATCATTCAACTCTCAGCGCTGCAAGATGCTGCAAGATGCTGCAAGATGCTGCAAGCATTTGTGCGGGGATGGCCACTAGGATTATCTATGCTTCCGAATGCAAATCATGGGGAAATCCAAGAAAAAGGGGAGGCTAGCAGGGCCAGGCGCACCTTTCAAACTTGCGTGAAAACAAGAGGAAAGGATTCATGCGCACATTCTGAAAGCTTGCTTGTTTGTCAATGCAACTGGAAACATCACTGTGTGAAAACATGTAAAAAGGATGTAAAAACGAAAAGCCAATGTCCTGCCGTGATCAAAGCAATTACCACGTTCCAAGTCATCGCAGGTGCTATTTGTTCAGCGTGGGACTCCATCTTTCCATCCCTTGACCTTTGAAAGTCTAGCAAGCCTAGCAATCAAATCAATCAACCTTTGCGTAAATAGCAAGGAGTTGCAGAGCGAAAAGATATGAAGAACCATGGCATTTTTTTTGACTTGGTCGTATGTCTGCCACAATTCTGGGCCATGGAATACTCAACATTTCTTCGCCTGGAGGGAACAGCCGCTGCGCCTTGGCATCACCAAAACAAGACAGAATCTTGGACTAAAATATTTCATACACATTTACAATTTGTAATATATAACATATATAACATTAACTGATAGATGTAAAAAGGTCAACGTTTTTATTGTTCGGACAAATTGAAGTCCTTGAGGCCGACCTGATTGCATCATTCCTGTTGTGCTGATTTGCAAAGGTCCGATGCTTTCAGGTTCTAAAAATCTCTGACTTAACAGCGAGGTATAGACAGCCATGATGCCAGACCATGAAACCTCTCGGCCAGGGAAATTTGCATTGACTTTGGGTGGCCGCACTTTCTGGACGCACTTCCACTCGCGACTGTTGCGACCTGAGAAAACGAAGAAAAATTGGCTTCATGTCACTTGCAACCGGCAATCCCTCGGCATTGCCGTCGCATTTCTATGAGGGTCTGATAGGGTCTTGACTTTCTGGCTGCTTCTGAATGCTTCAGGCAGACCAGTTTCTGAATGCGTAAATAAAACGACAGTACCGGAAAGCAGGATAAATCCGAAACTCAGAAGAGCATAGGATCCAACCTAAACACTGCAAAGGCACCGCTTATGCCATCCGTTGGCCCCTAAGCTTTTTGGTAGGCCATGTATGGGCTTCTGGCATTCTAGCTTGTCTTTACTTCAGAAGAGGGTGGGTGAAAGGTAGATTCGGAAGAATGGTTTTGGACATTCTCGCGTTGCATGCATTTGTAACGACTAGAACAGAGACAGCCAGATTGTACAGCCAAAGTTTGAACAAAACACAGAAAGCCAAAAAAGAAATGCGTAGAAATGCGAAGGAATGACGGGTAAGGGCCGTGTGAGGAACTGAGTTGAAAAAGTATGGAGGCAAGCGATAGTCGGGATTCTGAGGAAGAGGGAGCGCAATAAAAAGTGCCATGCTGGAATCAACAACTGTACACCTCAAACAGACAGGCAAGCACAACAGACATAGTAGTAATGAGAAACAATGCCATACAATAAATCAACCACCCAAGAAAAACACCTAGGCAAACTTAGAAGTTTGCCTGGGTACACCCGCCCATCGCCGACAAGCTACCCGAAACAGTACATCATGAATCCAAGAACTGGTCGCCAACAAAACTCGTTGCTGCAGCCAATCACTCAACAAGCCCAGCACCTTGAGTCAGCCCAAACCTTCTCCCATGCCCATACATCATCAAAAGGGCGTGGCAAACGAACATGCCACGCACACTGCTCACAGGCGGACTAGGTGGGGGAGTTGAACCGGGCCCCGCCCGCCCAAGGGGAAATCCGTTCTGTTATATTCTGAATCAGTGAATTGTTTCCGACCTCCCTCCCAAATATGTTTTATTGTACCACATTGCATGGAACTCAGGTAGTCTACGCTAGTTTTGTGCTAAGATCTTCTCACGCGAGAAATCCTTAGACCATACTGTCTGACATCTTCTCGCAAAGTCATCGTAGAATATCGAAGAACCTTCACTGCTCTTGTCATCTTGTGTCTGTCCAAGAAGACTTCTGCGGGACAAAAAACTCTGGGATCTGCTCAGACGTACTCCGCAACCGTTGTAACCTGTGTACATCTGAGCTGCGATCAATGGAGTCCGAAGAGACACCTCCTGGCAGGACATGGCAAAGAATCAAACATGCTGTGACACGTTTCCACAGTCGAAGTACGTCCAAGGCAAGGTCAGACCATGATTGCTACCCATTGAGTGGTGTGGAGGATGCTTTTTACATCTTTTGCTGCAACCTGGCACATCAAAGTCAAACAACAGAGTAATGAACAAGTGTAGCCTCGGCTTTGGCATCTACAGGCCTAGGCATGCAATGTCTGCGACCGGCATGGATCTTGCAATGAAAAAAGGGACAGTTCCATGCAAGCGAACCAGTACTGCACGTCACCATTGCTATCAAAGGAAGCAGTAGACTTTGTGAACAGCTTCAATCTGCAAATTTGCATTCAAATTCTGCAAAATCGCATAAACATGCACACAAGTTTCAGACCTGGTAGACTTAGTGACTCTGTGGTGCCTTTTGCAAAATTATACACTCACCAGTCTCTACACTACAGCATACTACAGTGCAATGGTTATGCCATCCCTGCTCACATTGGGCTGGCGAAGAATCACATGAGCATAGAGACCATGGATTGCATCATAGATTGCGTCTACTGATTCGGACCAGCACATGTACTTCAAGTATCTTCAAAATGCCGTCGCACAAATCTTTTGCAAATCCGACTCGGGACTTCCAAGAGCCTGGCGTGTTCAGCGTGTCTGCTTGCAGCAGCTGTGATTGCGCACAGTCGTCCAAAGCGACGCCATGATTTTCCTGACGTGTGTCGCGGGTGTTGGCGGATCACTACACACCACGAAGAAATCGCACTGACAACATCTGACATCATCTTGCAACTCTACGACATTAGTCACAGCATTGACTCTGGCAGAGTCTGCCAATGGTATCTGGCCTCTTGGAGGGGCGACCGTAGCTTTACTTCCGCCCTTGCCATGACGATCACTGGATGAATGTGCCGTGTCCATCAATGCACATAAATGCCCTATCCCTTGCAGGATGAGGACCAGAATATGTCAAACTTTTGACAATCCAGGCATGCAGAACTGACAGATCTAAAGTTTAGGCCACTGCGTGAAAATGTACCCATGCTAAAATCGACACGTTGCAGCCCCAACTAAGTCTATGACACTTGGACCGGCTTCTCCACATCTGCTGAGCGTTCGTGCAGTCCAAACACTTTGGCCTGACCATCCAAACCCACAAGGAAACCTTCTTGTATCCTTCTTATATGTGTGAAGGATGTTGAAGAGAGTTCCTCCCCCTGAGTCCCAACCCAAGACATGGAAGCTGGACTTGTGAGATTGCGGGCGACGCAGATTGCTAATTCTCAATTATGCAAGCCGACAAAATGACAAGCCGACACCTGTTTCTGTGATGAGGGAGAGGTAGGTCCTAGCGTGGAAGTCACTTGCAGACCAGCGGTCAAGGGGGTAAATCTTGCATAAAAGATTAAAATGCTTGGCAGTTTGGCTAGATATTCAGAACACAAAACAAAAAACTGCTCTGTCCCACAAACTACGTCGATTAAATCATGGCTGCACGGGAACTGGAAGAGATAGGCAAGAATAAATTGCAATGGTTTGCGATACTCTGGGTTTTCCCTTGCAAAGTTCTTCCTAATCCTTTTGACGCTCTTGCACTCTCTGAATGTTTTTGAACATGCCATCAACGCGGGGCTTTTGTGTCAACATCAGTCTCCGTGCCTTTTTGCCCGTTGCAGAAATACCTGTCAGGCCAAAAGAGCAATGGCTGCAGCCATCTCTAGGACCAGATTGCAAACTTGAACAAGACCGAGCGACAGCCCCATCGAATTTATTGCCACTGAATACCTACTAAATCCCAGCAGCTGCCATCATGCCTCTTCCAAACAGAGTCTCTAGGGCTGTACTCGCTGTCCACCTCCTAGGTGGCTGCCAAACACAAATCAAGTGCCTCTGGCGTTGATCACAACACAGCAAGGACATGGCCGCCCAAGGCCGACCAACACTGAAAAAAGGCAATCCAATCCGAAGATCCTACGATCCTTGCCTCCTGCCGTGGCTGCACCAACGGCATCGCGGGCCTGCTCAAGCATGCAGGGCGATCTGCGGCTTCTACCCAGGTGATAGTGGCTAGTCAAGACAGTCAAGCTCACTGTCGCACTTCTAGGAATGCTGTGCCCCTGAATGCCGATGCCACCAAAATAAAGCTCTTCATCCACAAACAAAAAGTCTTTCATTTCGAAACAAAACAGTGCTCAAGTGTGCTGCCATCTGTCGCCAACACTAGAGTCATTGAGGCACCCACGCACTGGCCATATGCCATTTTTGGTTGGCCTTGTCCCGCATCAATGTATCCATCACCCCGACAGCGTCAATCTTTTTAATATACACCAAGACAAGCAAAGGTCGCTAGAACGATCTCCTTGGACAATCCGTTGACAAACCAGCTGACAAGCTCTCAGGTCAAAACCGGTGGACCTCGCCTGCATGAAAAGCAAAACAAAGCATCTGCAAAGATTCAATGAGAACATTGGAGCTTGCCATGCCATTCAATGCGTCTGCCAGAATCAGCATGGGAGATCATTCATGAACATAGAAAACAATCAACGATACCATCACGAGTGGTGCTCTTCCTTTTTCCTCATATTTCCGGCATATTTTTCCGGGGTACTTGATTCTTTGGAGTTTGGACAGTTCGGGTACATGGTTTAGTTTTTTTCGGACGCATCTTGTCAACATATGGCTGCCGTATTCATCCAAAGCTCTCTCTGCCACCTTTTGTCAGAAAGAGGCAAAGTGCAGCTGCTTTCCCGCATGAGTATCGTTCAACCCTGAATCGGCTTAGTGGCCAGCTTTGGACTCAGACTCTGTGACAGAAACCAATTTTAGCAAAAAATGCAGCCAGTCAAATGTTTGCGTGCTTTGTTGAGTCGCACTCATCAAAATCCAGAAAGTAATTTGTTGTGCTTTTTTTTTGAGAGCGGGACGCTGTCAGAGTGCGCCTTTTTGAAGTTTTTGCTAACATTAAGTAAGTAGAAAGCAACATACTTATGTAGGATGGCAATGATACATGACACATCCATATACATAGACGTTTTTACAGATAGAGATTCATACCTACATGTAGGTGTGTATTGTGGAAGAACTTTTGTCTGCAAGTCTTGTGTNACATGACACATCCATATACATAGACGTTTTTACAGATAGAGATTCATACCTACATGTAGGTGTGTATTGTGGAAGAACTTTTGTCTGCAAGTCTTGTGTGTATACAGTGCATATCCAAATTTACACATCAGGCAACAATAAACTAAGAGGACCTGAAAGCAAACCTGTCAAACAGCTAGGAAAATTCAGTTTGGTAAAAAGATGCTACGGTACAATTGTTTTTGCTATGAAATATTGTATTGGGCCAATGAGTACCGGAGATAAATGGAATTCAATTTCGACGGGTTGCGCCATGCTCAAACTATAGGGTGGTGCGTGCTTCTATCTTGCATGCCTTTATAGCAAGCAGTGACAAGAGACAACAGCATTTGCGATTGATAAGAGATTTCATTTTGTTCCCAAGCAGTACTGCATCTTCCTGACAG
>BGPT01002204.1:53614-73614 GCA_003297045.1 Symbiodinium sp. clade C Y103 | reverse complement strand
TTGACGGCAGTGACACAGAACAAAGACGGTTGTCTTGGCACATATGGATTGACAAGACCTAAATGAGACACCAGGGGCATCTTGACACATAAGGACAAGGAAAACAATGGTTTCATCAAAATAGTTGGCAAATGGATGTTCACCACGCTCCCATATACTATCATGGCTTTCGACCTTCGTGGAGATCCTGGAATTCTGTCAATCTTTAATTCCAAAATCATTCAGGACAAGTTGTCAAAAGAACAGAAAGGTGTCCGTGTAATTAGTCTTTGGAAACTGTCTCGACTCCGTGCTATTGAATTATATTGAATTGCATGATGTAGGGACTTGAGTGACCACGGAAGTCCGCTCTTCGGATAGGAATTGCATATACCGTATTATATTTTTTCAATTTTCAGGATATGTAGGGATACTCATATGTTATAAACTTAGAAACGATTTGTTTTTTCATGTCTTTTAAACCAAAAAAATGAAGAGCTCATCCGATCCTGTCCCACTTAGGTTGCATCATTTGAAAATTTTTGTGGCTGAATGGTTTGCTACGATGCACCTGCACATGCACCTGCACCCTCTCTTGGCAAGCAAACCAGCGGAATGCAATTGAACACAGCTGCGGACCATCTCCGGAATGGCGACCGACTCTGAAATTTGGTGGGTTTGTTGCTCTGCCAGCATTTTCAGGACCCCAAAAACGCAATCGACGGACACAAAATGGATCAAAATGGTACGACCCAAAATTACTGATGGAACCAAAAATCACACCTTGGAAGACGACACTTGAAACAAAACAATCTTCTAATTTCTTCTGATTTTGTTCCTTTCCAGCCACATGGTGGGAGAGCGAGGGCCCAGGTCCTTGGTTTTTTTTTCAATCATTGCTTCGAAATATCAGCAAACATCATATTTTGCAAAAGCACTTCAGTCCCCAAATCCAGCTGTGCTGACTTTGCTACATATTGGCGGATCCCACATAGACACATAGAACGGCCCACACCAACTTGCCAATTCTTAGATGTAATGTCGATCCGATTTTTGAATTCCAGCTTGCAACATCCACGTGCATGTCAAACATGCTGCAGCCCGTCAACGCAATGATTAGAGAACCGCAGTCTTTCAAGTTAAGACCGAATGAAACAACGAATTCGTGATGTATACCAAGGAACACAAAGCTCTCCATTTCACCCAATGCATTTCAACAATCATCAACATTCTACACGTGTGGTCATGCGGGTTGAATTTGTTTCAGTAGGTTATCCTGCCACCATGCGCAGGGACCTGGCCCTGGGCACCTGTCTCCACAGCTGCTTTGGCTGCCGTGATTTTAGGACATCCCAAATCATTCTCCTGGCGCAGGCGCAGGTGATTTCGACTTAAGGCTCACCATGTCCGGACCATGTGGGCCGCCGATTCGGTGAAAGTCAATTTCTTTCCACGCCAATGCAAAACTAGGTTGGAGGGACAGACTCCTTTCAATCATGTTTCATGGATCAATATATACTGGAGAGATCGGCATCGGAAACCAAAAAAGAAATATCTGCATGTGCGTCAAACCGTTGCAAGCCCACCTGCTTTCAAGCCAAACTGGGCTGCCTTTGAGCGCCTTGGATGGAGGCGCTGCTTCTTGGCTGGGGATTCTCTGGGTCGCGAATGCGAATCCAGTTCTCCAAATCTATAGATCTCGCCGTCGCCAAAGAACCTTTTTGTTCAAACAGATTTTTTGGGAATCGCTTGGGAACATTTGTTTCACCGCAATAAAATGCAGGGGTCTACTTTTACCTATGGGACGGTGATGGAGCCACCAAGAAGCCAAAATCCACCAGCTGCGTGGCTCATCCCGGATGTGGTATGGTCATCCATCCCACAATGGCAGAATCCAAGGGGTAAATATATAGATTCCTGTTACGCTCTGGTAAACTAACATAACTATGGAAAATCACCATTTTTAATGGGAAAATCCACTATAAATCTCCATTTTCAATAGCTATGTTAGTGTACCAGTGGGTGTATAGATTTCTGTGAATGGATGATGACCATCACCCAAAAACAGGGCAATGATTGGCTCCAGCCGAGGACCCTGACAACGGCTGATGAGAATCCGAGTTTCAATCATGCAATCCACATCCCTCTTTTGGAAATGGGTGTTGAATAGTTTTTGTTTTTTTTTTTTGGCAAGGTTTTGGATTTTTTTTTGGGTTTCTGCTCTGGTACCATTTGCCTTGTATTTGCAACAGTTTGGAACTTGAACCTGTCATTTTGCATGGTATTTNTGGGTTTCTGCTCTGGTACCATTTGCCTTGTATTTGCAACAGTTTGGAACTTGAACCTGTCATTTTGCATGGTATTTGCTGCATTTTGGTATGCTCACCCTCCATTTGCATGGTATTTGCTACATTCTGGCATGTTTGCCTTCCATTTTGAATGGCATTTGCTACATTTTGGCACTTGAACCTTTCATTTTGCATGATATTTGCACATGTTGGTACTTGCAACGTTTATGTGGGTTTCTTTTAGGGTTTCATTTANATTTTGGCACTTGAACCTTTCATTTTGCATGATATTTGCACATGTTGGTACTTGCAACGTTTATGTGGGTTTCTTTTAGGGTTTCATTTAGGGTTTCTTCAAGGTTTCTTTAGGGTTTCATTTAGGGTTTCATTAAGGGTGTCATTTATTGCATCTTTAGGGTTTCTTAGGGTTTCATTTATCATACCTTTAGGGTTTCTTTATGGTTTAGATAGGGTTTCATTTAGGGTTTCTTTCAGGGTGTTGGGGTGTCTTTAGGCGTTCAGTCTGCCATTTTGCATGGTATTTGCTGCATTTTGGCACTTGAACCTTTCATTTTGCACGATATTTGCTACATGTTGGTACTTCAAACGTTCATGTGGGTTTCTTTAGGGTTGCATTTAGGGTTTCTTTAGGGTTTATTTAGGGTTTATTTAGGGTGTCATTTATTGTATCTTTAGGGTTTTATGTAGGATTTCATTTATTGTTTCTTTAGGGTTTATTTAGGGTTTCATTTAGGGTTTTTTAGGCTTTCATTTAAGGGTTCCTTTGGGTTGCATTTAAGGTTTCAGCTAGGGTTTCATTTAGGGTTTTTTAAGGGTACCCTTAGGGTTCATTCAGGATGTCTTTCGGGTTTCGTTTAAGGTTCTTTTCAGGATTTCTTATCAGGATTTCTTTAGGGTTTCTTTAGGGTTTATTTAGGGTTTCATTTAGGGTTTCTTTAGGGTTTCTTAGGGTTTCATTTATCATACCTTTAGGGTTTCTTTATGGTTTAGATAGGGTTTCATTTAGGGTTTCTTTCAGGGTGTTGGGGTGTNNNNTCTCATTTTACATGATATTTGCTACATGTTGGTACTTCAAACGTTCATGTGGGTTTCTTTAGGGTTGCATTTAGGGTTTCTTTAGGGTTTATTTAGGGTGTCATTTATTGCATCTTTAGGGTTTTATGTAGGATTTCATTTATTGTATCTTTAGGGTTTATTTAGGGTTTCATTTAGGGTTTTTTAGGCTTTCATTTAAGGGTTCCTTAGNGGATTTCATTTATTGTATCTTTAGGGTTTATTTAGGGTTTCATTTAGGGTTTTTTAGGCTTTCATTTAAGGGTTCCTTAGGGTTGCATTTAAGGTTTCAGTTAGGGTTTCATTTAGGGTTTGTTTAGGGTATTTTTAGGGTTCATTCATGATGTCTTTCGGGTTTCGTTTAAGGTTCTTTTCAGGATTTCTTATCAGGATTTCTTATCCGGATTTCTTTAGGGTTTCTTCAGGGTTCATTTAGGGTTTCATTTATCATACCTTTAGGGTTTCTTTATGGTTTAGATAGGGTTTCATTTAGGGTTTCATTTAGGGTTTCTTTAGGGTTTATTTAGGGTTTCATTTGGGATGTCATTTATTGTATCTTTAGGGTTTCTTTAGGGTTTCATTTATTGTATTTTTAGGCTTTCTTTAGGTTTCATTTATTGTATCAATCTTTAGGGTTTCTTTAACGTTTTATTTGGGGGCTACTTAGGGTTGCATTGAGGTTTCAAAGCAGAGAAGCAGAAAAGAAAAAGGCACAGAAGCAGAGAAGCAGAAAAGCAGAGAAGCAGAAAAGCAGGAAAAGCAGGAAAAGCAGGAAAAGCAGGAAAAGCAGGAAAAGCAAAAAGCGGACAAGCAAAGAAGCAGAAAAGTAGAGAAGCAGGAAAAGCAAAAAGCGGAAAAGCAAAGAAGCAGGAAAAACAGAAAAGCACAAAGGCCAAAAAGCAAAAAGCAGAGGAGCAGAGAAGCAGAAAAGCACAAAAGCAGAAAAGCAGAGAAGCAGAAAAGCAAAGAAGCAGAAAAGCACAAAAGCAGAGAAGCGGAGAACCAGGAGACCNAGCAGAAAAGCACAAAAGCAGAAAAGCAGAGAAGCAGAAAAGCAAAGAAGCAGAAAAGCACAAAAGCAGAGAAGCGGAGAACCAGGAGACCCAAAAAAAGATCCAAAACCTGTCCCAAAAAAAAATCCAAAAATAAATGACCATCCTTTGGAAATTTCCATCTTCTTGGGATAAATACATGGCCAATCAGAGCCACCTTGCAAAAAACAGTTGAATGAACTTTCAAGCTAGCTAGCTTATTGCGCCGTTCATAGCCAAAGAAATCACAAACTACCCTACTCAATCCTTACTCTAACAAGAACCCAATTTTTAAGTTTTACATAGCTCACATAGTCTCACATAGTTTCACGCAGTTCAACGTAGTTTCACCAGTTTTCCATTCGTGTGTTTTCCCTTTGACATCTTCTCCCAGCCCATTGCCAAATCCCCCTGGCGAGGTGCCGCCAGTCCGGCTGCCAACAATGATAGAGTGAGCATGACCTGGTGCCACGGTTTTAGGGTCCGTTGTGCCTGGAAAGTACTGTTATTCTGGGAGAGATAATATGATTTATGTACATAGTTGTATAGATCATCTATCATTCTGTATCACTATCTTTTCTGGATAGATAGTGAGAAGGATAGGTCATGATAGATTCTAGATGTATGTATATCTATATAATATAGTATTATATAGCGTACGTATGGAAACTGAAGACATCTATTCAAAATGCCGGGCACACACACACACATAAACTCATACTGTATACGGACTGTATATTTGAAAGAACACAGCCAACCTCAAAGTACCATGAGCCAGCACACACACGGCTATCCTTTGAGGGTTCAACCACTGGCATGCTCCAAAAAGAGTGATCCTCATCCACATCCCCCAGCACAGGTCTGAAAATAGGCTATCCCAAATCCCAAAACCTCATTGTTTCTATTAAAATTTTCATTTTCTAGGCATCCTCTAGACAGATAAGAGGAAACACAGCATATTTACAACCACCAACCAGCATACTAATACTGTATCCATTTTCCCGCTAGGTTGGTGAAATCCAAGGGATGCTGTTTCAGTCAACATCACTTTGGCTTGGTAAATACCCAGTTTTTGGCACGTTGAATTTTGTTGCCTTCAATGACGAGGTCATCCATTTCTGTCGGTGATTCCAACTCAAGGGGAAATTCTCCAGCCATGTTCCATTACCGGTATCCACCACCATGGCTATGACCCAACAATGTGTAAGCAATGGATGAAGTATGCAGTCACAGCAACCAACCATGCCCTAAATTCTTACTTTCCCCTAATCAAACATTGCCCGCTGAAAAATCCCCATGCTGAAAATCATCAAAGTAAAAGGGGCAATTTTTCCAGCAAAAACCATGTTTGAGTAACCAGAGGGAACCCCAATCGTTGATGGTGAAACCCCAATAGATGCTGGTTTCTCTCCATTTTGTCGGTTATACATGTATGTATCTACTAAAATTATATTGTAGTTCTATCGTATCCAAAATTGGGATACAACTATTACCAAATAATGATCACAATAATTCTCGTATGTCAAATCATTGACCACCAAAAATATCAAGTATATATTCATGCAATTTCCCAAATGGGGTTGCTAGCATTGAGTTTCCCACAGTACCAGAAGTGTTTACCGCATCTGAGCCATTAAAACCTCTATCATATCTCATGAAATACTGGTTGGTTGATAGGTTTCCCTTCTATGGGTTGTAATAATCCGCAATAACCTTAGGTAGTATAATTCCCTACAACAAATCATCAATCAACCACCATTTATCAACTATATCCCAACTATATCTTCATCTTTTGAGGGTTGAACCCCTATTTAAATCTTAAGTCTGCTTATAGTAACCAGCAAAGAGATAGACAAGTAAAATCCCATTAAATTAGCGGTAAATGATTTTTCTATCTTTTTTGGGATTATTTTAATCCAATGAAATAAGCAACCAACAGGACCCTTTATCGCAGCTGGGCTGGCTGGGCTGGCCGGACGCCATGACGGGCAAGGACTTCGAGGAGCAATGCGACAATCAAGGCCTGCAACGCAACAAACCCCGCCCCAGGGTGTTTGAATCACGAAGTTGGGGGCCATTCTACCAGCCATTCTACGATTGTCGAATGGTTGTGTAATTGGATTTCATGGGATTTCTTTAGCTAACTTGGTGATGTTCACTAGTAAAACTCGGGTTTTTATGCTATATCTATAGATAGTGGGGTTTATAAACCGACTTCTAGCTGCGGGGGCAACACCTTGTGGTGCCAAGCAAGCTGGGTCTCCAGAGCCAAATGCCATAGTTTATCACCATTTTTTCCTGACTAAAATGGCAATTTTGGGTATGCAATGGCATCCCACATCTTAAGACAAACCCATCTAGTTGCTTAGTTATTTCAATCTGTTTGAAAGGATTTCTCTCAATTTTGAATCATCATCACAAATATGGTTGAAGAAATGGAGAAGAACCAAAAATACCTGAAGCCACCAGCCAGACATGGTCCGGGCTTATCTGGTGAGCTCTCAAAAATGAATAGACCTGATTTCAGGTCTTTTTTCCACATGGTTTCCCAATCTCAACAATCATTTTTCTTGGAGGATCACCCCAATCAGTCACTGGTTGGTCATTCTGCGGAGTAAAGCCCCGATTTCTGGGGTCGACCCTGTACCAAATGGGGGATGCCGCAATGGATGGAGCACTTCGATTCAATTCGGCACATGTATGGCTGCAGCAATTTCATGCAATTTCAGGTGTAGGGGGAAATCGGCTGTGCATTTGCCAGTGCTACGACTGCATTAACCGCCTCAATCTGATGTAGGTGAAGTGGTCTCATGAGCCTGGCTGCGACTGGAAGCATTTCCTGGTGCTCGAGGCAGATGGACATCAGTTGCCTTGGTCTGGAACTTGAGGATGATGGTGCATTGGAATCATCCTGCGTCTGGCCAGAATGCGTGTTCAAGGCTGACCTTTCTTCCCTGACAGTGATACGGAACGTGTCGCCGTGTCGCCGTGACCCATAGGGTGTGCGGCACGGAAAGAGTTCGGAATCTCAGTCCATCGATGTGTGATGATGCAGCAATCAAATCGTGTCCACAAACTTGCATTGGAAGGGAGGCAGCAATAGTGTAGGTGGCAGTGTCACTGTTTCTCGGTGTCATCACTGTGACAAGGCCGGCCACGCGCGGCTGCTCGAGTGCCTGGGCTACGATAAGATCAAATACGACAAAACTGTGCCGGATGCTCCTGGGCGGATCTGGGTCAGCAATTGACACATCATACCATTCTTGTAGGTCGAATTGATCAATCCACATCGCTCGCATTTGAGCAGCCCATTGGCGCGGATGGCCAGTCAATTGCATGATCTTTGGTGCAGTCCAGCCTCAAATCGTGAGATGATTGATAAACCAAGTTCTCACTGAGATGAATTGATGAAAAGAAACAACATGAAATCCCCACTATTTAGCCCATATTATATATAAATATACACACATATGTTTCCTCCATTTTAGCCCCTTAACCGAACTGGCACCAGTTGACTTCAGTTCCAAGCACCTGCTTGGCCATGTTCCGCATCCCCATGCTAGGGGCCTGGCGGTGCTAAAAGTGGTGGAAAGTTGAGCCATCCAATTCCAAGAATTTGATTAGTAATGGTTAATAATGGGATAATCATGGGTAAATGATGTGATAATGATTGGTTCATTATTTCATAATGGTTGATGTGATAATCAAACCCAATGCCATGAAGAACTACCATGGCTGGGGATGGTTTATACAAGCCATTTATATATTGTGGCTTGGGGGATTGTTTATTGGCATTGGGTTTACCACATGATCAATGACCAACCAGCCGTTGATTGGGGGTCCTTAGGGATGGATGAAATCTTTGGCCGAGTTTTGACCAATTTGAAACCGCATTTTGTGTGAACTTCCGCAAAAAGAAAAGAACATCATTAACATTAGATCAATAAGTGATATCAAATAGAGTGAAATAGATCAAAATCAGGGAATGCCTTTTCATGACTTTTTCAACCTGTTTGGAGTCCGCAGCTTCAAGCACTACATGAGCTGCAGCCACAAACTGTTCAGCATGGGGCGCCGAGGCCAAACACCGCCATCCCATGAAACACTGGTTGGTTGATGGGATTTTTATAGGTGCAATATGGTGCAATATCATGCAATATCCCTATGATGGACTAGAACTAAGAACAATCCCCGATAAACATCAATAAACATCAATAAACCAGGTTGTATAACCCCCCTGTAACCTATCAACAGAACTATTTTGTGCACCTTTTCGCTCATGGCCTTCAAAGGGCCTCGTGGCCACGGCTTTGTGGCTCCCGGGGAGATGGAGGTGTTACAAAATCGGAGGAACCCCCACAGTGGCAAACTTGATTGGGGATACTGATGGTAAACCAATGGAGAATGATCATATTGAATTCCTTGAGTTTCAGGGCAACTTTAGCAGAAAAAATGTGGAAAGCAATTCTTTCTCCTTGTGTTATCGCCTATAGGGACCATCCACAAAATTTTGTCTGTTCAATCCGCATGTTTGGAGGTCTTCCAGGATGAAACCATTTCATTCTTTAGGGCACCCCATGGTTTGACGGTTTGACCCATCATGTACCATCCACTGGTAGCAAAATTCCTATCGTTGGCCAGTGTCATCCAAACCTTCCCAAACAAAAGACACAACCATTTCATTACTTTCCAGTAAACTAGCACTGGGAAAATCTAGCATTTTTTGATCATTTCTTGGGGAAACCATGGGGTTTCCATACCTCTATTGTTTTCATGTTTATCATGGCATATCATGGCTGCGTTCCCACAATTTCGGACCACAGGCCTCACCCAGCCGCCTTGCTGTGGCACCCTACCTGCGTCGCGGTTGTATCCCGCAGTGTACCGTCGGCGATGCGGTGCGTTTGGGCTCTCTGATCAAATTGACTGAGCCAACAAGCGGCGCCATCACCAAGTTCATTCTGTGTATCAGGTCTAGACATTCTCCAACTCGAGGGTTGTATCCCCAGTTTTGATGGTTCTCTATGGCAAAGGATTAGATATTTCACCTTGGCAGATTCACAGCTTAAAATCGTTTGTATGTAAACGGATTTAAACGGATGTTCATCCTTTCAAATGGAAATTAGTTTATGACACAACCCATACATCTTGCCGCACGCCCTACTTGGTATTACTCTGCCATCAAAATGAAACATCGTTGCATGTTGTATTTCATCATCCCAGGTTTCGTACGAGTGCATTGCATGGATTCACATTGCCGTACCTAGCCCGTTTAACCCGTCCCAAACTTTACTGATTTGGAAATATTTATGCCTGCATATTAAAACCATCCCATGCCATACCATACCCGACTCAAAAATAACGCATCATGAAACATCCATATCAGGTCCATTTCTATTGCTATTTAGGCATCATCGGTTTATTTTCATCAGTCCGGAAAAAATCCAACCCACGAACCCGAGTGCACATCATATAAGAGAAATGTAGATAATACATCCCCCTTCGAATTGAGGGGGAGTAGTTGTGCGCAGCATTTTGATCTGTACAAAATAACACGGTTCCCCATTTTTTTAAACTACAAAATGCACTCCACGACTCGGAATGAAATCAAAAAATATTCAACATACAACACTACAAAAATGAATGCATCCAGAATTAAAAAAACTCTGAAAACTCAACATGATAACATGTTTTTTTCCAAAAACATTTTGTAGTTGGGTTTTGTTCATCCAAAGTTCCGACCAAAATATCTTTGAGGATCCATTTTGTGGTCTCGGTTTAGATCTGGTGATTTCAGATACCATCTGTAGTTTCACAATCTGCTAGATTGTCCTGGTTGCCTAAGCCGTTTAGCACCGAATTTCTTCTTCAAAATGGTTGGTTTTGGCAATTTTGGAGATGTTCTTCTTCAAAATGGTGTGTTTTGGTAATGTTGGGATTCAACACAGCGGCGGAACATAAAATCATAGGGATATATCGGATGAATTATATACAGAACATTGCTATCTAAGGATATCTGAGGATGTCTGGGTTTTGATGGGCCAGCCTTTTTCTACGTGTGTGGAATTGTTTGCCCCTTTTTGCAGAGAGCCAACTAGGTTTGGGGAATCAATGGACACTTTTGCCAGCCTGTGCAGTCTGCCCCAATAGAATCTGGAAGTCTGTTGGTCCTTTTTCTGATTTTTTTATTTGAGTTCTCCAAAATTGGAGTCAATCAGTCTAGAAAATTGTTGGCAAATGTATATTTGAACCCTCCATGCCATTACAAACTACCAAATTCTTGATCAAATTTTGAACAACTACAAAATACATCAAAATACCAAGCATGGGGTGCACCACAAAATATGGTGACTCGACTTTGAAAAACTACAAAATGCAAAAGGGTTTTTATGTTGGGGTTTCAACTACCTCCCGCCTACAGACCCCCAGAGAGAAACAAGTCACCCTTCGCTAGGCATTCGGGAAAAAATTACGCGCGCAACAAAAACAAAACAACCACCATCAAAAACCATGCAACAGTTTAGGGGATCATGAAGCACGCCCAGTCACAGCGATCGAATTCTTTTTTCTGCGACATCAGATCACATCTGCTTGCTTCAGTTTGACATAAAGGCGGATCCCAACCTGTGGGCTGTAGAACATCTGCTGAGAAAGTCGCGAGCCGTTTCAACTCCCCTTACAATTTCGAATCATGTATTAATTCTGTGGATTTAAACAAATCTCATGTAGGGCTGGAAATATGGAAATGAAGAATGTTTGCCACCACCGCATTTTGACTTCTGTGAACTTCTTGGGCCTCAAAGGCTCCATTGGTGCCCCAAACAAAAAAAAAAACAACAAGGGCCTAAGTCACGGCAAATTTGTTTATTCTCATCTCTTTATATCTTTACTGCTGGGGGGAAGGGACTCCTTATTGCGGAAGGATGGGGCGGAAACGTCTTTGAAGATTTTGAGACTGACTGAACCTCAGTTGTTTGGCCCAGCTTTGATCCTTTGGACTCGTATCGTATATTTTCGTACATGGCATCCCCAGAAAAGATAGGCAAACAACATCCTACCACGGTGATAAATCACGCGTCTATCTTTTTGGGGGTTACTATAGATGTCTTGGCACCTGGCCTCTGTCCGACAGTTGAACCTTTCGAAACAAATCTCAAAACATAGTGGACTATCATGATTGTGACTCGACTGGACCGTCGTCATCATGACCATTCCTATACCATTCCTCAGCTCCCACCTCCAGTTCGCGAATCGCTGTTTGAGACAGTTGTGGCTCCTGCACTCGGATTGATGGCATGATTTGGGGGAGGCACCAGAATGGGTCACGAGCTCAGGAATACAACAAGGTTGATCCCAGAACCTTGGTCAACACCCGAGTTCAGTATTGCAGGATGTTGCAGTCTTGATACGATATGATATGATATGATATGATATGATATGATACTGGACATATTTTCTGAACTATCTGAGAACTGGAAAACAACCTTGAAATTGGAGTAGTCAACCCTATGTGCATTGTGGAATTTGCGGACAGGGGATCAACATAATGGGCGGTTGCCCAGAATAAGTTGGGCTGTCTCAGCCCCTTACAGTTGGGCTTTCAATAGGAGCAGGTTTCACCAAAGTTGGTACAGCCATTGTCAATCCCATCTGGCTGGGGTTTCAAACAGCCATGACAAATACTGGGCCGGAAAATAGCACATATTCGAGGTACGCCACCACTTAATCTGTTGATACAACCAAATTGGCAGATAATGAAATTCATGAAAGTTGAAGAAAGCAACACAACTAGATAATTTCAGATTTCGAAACATGTATCTACGTTGTATATAGCCATTTACAACTAAATACATCTAAATACATCTTCAAGATAATATACTATTATTCATGTATATACAGGTTAATATATACATACATGTTATATAATATATCATGTATCGCCTATTCTCGGATAATTGTTTTTGTACAAGCACAAACCTTGCATCTTCAAGACACATATTCTATCACATGTGGGCTATGAGTATGAACATTAAATATCGCTACCAGTAGTACCGCACAAGGCGGTGGCGGAAGTTTCAAAGACAGGAAACCTATGAAAGGTGAGTTGTTGTGAATCATGGATGGCAGAGCGAACCCAGTGATGGACCGACAAGTGGTTGGAGGCAGCACAGTGTAGTGGTAGTGGTAGTTGTAGTTGTAGTTGCGTTGTAGTTGTGGTTGTGGTTGTGGTAGTTGAATTGTAGTTGTAGTTGTATTTGTTGTGGTAGTGGTAGTGGTAGTGTTAGTTGTAATGGTATTTGTAGTTGTAATGTAGTTGTAGTTGCGTTTGTTGTGATAGTGGTGGTGCCGGTCGTGGTTGTAGTGCAGTGACATGTACTTGTAGTTTTAATTGTAGTTGTAGTTCTAGTGGTAGTGGTAGGGTAGTTGTAGTTGTAGCGCAGTGTAGTTGTAGTTGTAGTTGTAGTGCGTAGTAGTTGTAGTTGTAGTTGTAGCGTAGTCACATCCAAACTTCAAAAAATGGTCCGAGACTATCAGTTTTTAACAGTTTTGACTTGGAAATGTGCTTCGCGCCGCAACTGTGTGCACTTTTTCGACATCGCAACTTCCAAAAGCCTCCGAGACTGTCCGTTTTTAACAGTTTTGACTTCCAAATGTGCTTCGCGCCACAACCGCGTGCACTTTCTCAACATCTCAACTTTTGGACTCCGAGACACACAGTTTTTAACGCTTTTTACTCCCAAATGGGCTTGGCGCCACAATATCGTGCACTTTTTCAACATCTCGACTTCCAGAAATGCTCGGAGCATGAGGTGTTTTTAGCATTTTGACTTGCACATGTGCTTGGCACCACAACGCCGTGCGCTTTTTCCACATCTCAACTTCCAAAAGTGCTCCGAGCATGAGGTGTTTTTAGCATTTTGACTTGCACATGTGCTTGGCGCCACCTCAACTTCCAAAAGTGCTCCGAGCATGGGGTGTTTGGTAGCTTTTTACTTCAAAATGTGCTTCGCGCCACATCGGCGTGCACTTTTTCATCTCTCATCTCACAGCCCATTTTGATGCATCGTGCTCGGATCTGCAGCTCCCTGTCTGAGCTTCTCTCTTCTGTGGCTCTTCCCATCTTGCCTTTTCCATCTATCCATATTGTCGGAAGTTTGACTTCTAAACTTCCTTCGATCGGCGTAATAGGTACATGTAATCATAGTTACTATTACTAGCATTATTATCATTATCATCATTATCCTCCAAAATGATCATAAGTAAGGACCACCGAGTCTAATTTAGACAAAATAATCCTAAATATTAGCACTATATACAAGTTAATATATATCAATAGGACCACTGCACCGATTTCTCTCAGACAGCTCCGTCGCGATCTTCTGCAATGCTCCGGGAGCCGCCTCCTGCAAACAGCGATGCTTTCTTGTTTGGGATCCAAAGCAAGGAACAAACATGGGATTTGAGTCACCAAAGTGGGAATTCAACTGGTAAAAATTGGCAAACATTAGAATCTCTGCGTATATATATATATATACATACATACATAATTATATGTATATATATATTTTCTCATGTATAGATGATGATGGATATAGCATGATACAACTGACGCCACATTGGTATTGGAGCACCTAAAGATGAGATTTAATTGTAGATATAGGATTTTGGGCCTACAAAATAGGTGATTTTTAGGCGCGCACCATGAGAATGTAGGGGTTAAAATGGACGAATTGGAAGTAACTTGGTGAAATGGGGTACCGACTCCTGCAGGATTTCGCAACCATCCACAGTATGTAGAAATGTGTTCACCCCCACACCA
The DNA here is from genome assembly GCA_003297045.1 of Symbiodinium sp. clade C Y103. Lineage (NCBI taxonomy): Eukaryota > Dinophyceae > Suessiales > Symbiodiniaceae > Cladocopium > Cladocopium sp. clade C. The sequence continues at coordinate 59,422 of BGPT01002204.1, read as the reverse complement.
CTTGATTGTATACCGATGTATACTGCATATTGTGGACATATTTGAATATGTTCATGACATTTTGCAACCTCATACCAACTGGATATATACCCCAAATATTGCCCAATCTTAGGTACTATGCAAAAAAAAAACATGCCTGTCTTGTTTGTACATTATTCCACTGTATAAAGGACTAACATTCTAAACGACCCATCCGAGGTTCTAAACCAGAAATATGAACCAACCAACCGATCTTTGAAAATGACCAACCCCTTCCCAATCATAGATACCCCGCAAAAAACATAGCTGGCTGGGCGAAGATATCGCCATGTATGGCTAAGTTTGACTCAAACAATTATCCCTTTACCCATTGTTGCTGGTAAAATCTAAATTATCCTGCTTACATCCGCATGTTTTAAACTTCTTAAATCCAAATCTGTTGGTTTAATTGGTTAAATATTCTTAACTCCAAATCCAAATTCTTCAGCTTGCCGGTAATCTAGCTATGGAAATCACCATTTTTGTTTGGGGAAAACATCGAACTCACTGGGCCATTTTCGCCATTTTTTTCGGCACCACCCAGTGACCGGAAACGCTGGGACCTGGAGATGAAGCAGCAACGGGGACCTGACAACTCTGCTGGAGGGAGTTGACTTTTCACCCAGCTGGGGATCAACAACCACCAAACACATTAAAAGTATACCAGAATTCATCTCTAGATTCACTACCTTCTGGTTATTTAAGATAGAGAAAGTTGTGAAAATGGTGAACATGACCCATTTAAATAGATGATTTATGATGATTTCCCTATCAAGAATGGTGATTACCACAGGGTGAATGGAAAAGTGGAAAAAGATTTAGTTGGGTAAAGCATGATTAAATGAACAATTCATTGCCCCAAGGGTTCGTGTGTAAATTGCTATCCTTTGATTGATTTGGGGCGTTAGTATTTACCAATCTTTAACAATTACTTACCATCCCCCAATGAAGATAGACCCAGCCAAATAGGGGTCAGAGTTGGAAGACAAAATTCTTCTCTTCTCAGGGTGGCCGGTAAGTGGAAACAGATCGCAACAAAAATTACGAGGAAAGTCAGCTGGGTCTGCCTCGGTGAGGACAACACATTTTGGACATCTTTGGACGCTCTGCAATCATGAAAAATATTAAAACACGATGGAAATGATAGCCAAGCTTTATGAGTTCTCTGTTTCTCAATGTCGCCAATTAGTCCATGTATGTCCATGTCCTGTCTGGGTGAGTGCCTGAACTGAGCAAGCCACGTAGTGTCACAAAGCCACACAGGCTTCTGGAACTCAGATCCCCATTGTCCAAGCTTCACTGTGACCCAAACTGCTCCAATCGCATCCAATGCATCTCTGACAGCAAGGACTTCGAACAGCAAGGACCCAACCGGCTGCTCCAAGACTATCCAAATATCATGCTGACCAGTGAATGCCGTGATGTCCCAGGGCAAACACGGTCTGGGTCATGCAACAAGTTTCAGATGTTTCATGTTGACTTCACCCTGCTTCACCTGTCAATGTTGGGGCCATTTGCCAAGTCGGACACTCCAAATTGGTGCAAACAAGAAAGGGATGTCATCAGTCCATTGTGGATACGTCTTCTGTCCTGGAAGCTGGTGCAACATTTTGGATCCTCAATGCCACTGGGTGAAAAAAAAATCGATCAAAATCTCCACGTTCAACAAACAAATGCTTATTATATCTTATTATACATCTTTATACCACCCTGTAAAAGTTTACATTGCGGAAACCCGCCACGAAAGTAGACCATTTTCTGAACGGCTTTCCCCATCAGTTTTCCACATCTTTTTCTATGTTTACCCCAGGGTAAAAGGTATCTGAAACGGGAAACTCGTTGAGATGGTTGATCTCATTACACCGCTTTAGTCGAATTATCCGATCCATACCATCAAACAAGTGTCAAAGGAACTAAAGTCTGTCAACGTGGCAAAGCTGAGCTACCCTCTTCAAATAATATTGCATCAAAGTGGTTCAAATGGTTTGGATCAAACTTGGAGTACGAAAGGGGCACGTTTGGGCATTTCGGGGGTGAAAACAGGTTAAACCATCATCCTTTTGTGTGGGAGGGTGATAATTTTGCCTAATTTTGCCACATTCAAAAACATTGATCGCCTCTCCCTCCCCGCAAGTTTTATTCTGACTATTCTGATCTTCAGAGATTCATGTGATTTTGACCCATCAAAATTCTAAAACAAAACATATGATTCATTCTCATCTACCTTCACATCCTTTCACCCCTTGACCGCACCTTGCACCCCCTGACAGAGACTCCTTTGCCTGGCAGCTGGTGTAGAGCCCGGGTCAGTGCCAACCCATTTTTCACTGTGGCTTTACTAAATATACCATTTGGAGGTTTCCTGAAACGGGGTACCGCAATAGCTTGATGGTTTATAATGGAAACTCCGATGAAAATGAATGATTTACGGGTACCCCCCAGTTTAGGACACCTGCATTTGAGGATGGGGTTTAGCAACAACTTGTAAAAAAAAATGGAATGGTTTCCACATGTTTATAATTATTGGATTTAGCGCATTATAACGGGGGGATATTCATTCTATTTTGCTAGATCATGAGCAGAGATTTGCCAATGACTAGCGGAGATGCACGTCCAAGTAGTCTAACACGCTCCAGTTGGGGAATAAACAAACAAAGGAGAAAAAGTGGGTATATCCCTGCACAGCCAGCAAAATCTCTCTATCCAGCTAGATTCATTTTGGTATTCACCGAACTCCGTCTAAATACATCCAAACCATTCCAAATCCTCAACTTTCAATCTTTTTCATTGATGGAAACCCTTCATGGTGATTGTACCCAAATTTTCCACTACCATTTGATGATGTGATGGTTATTTACCACACTTCACTATACCTGCTGTTTTCATTGGTGACTCCCCCCCATGTTCCCCGGCAAAATCACACCTGCTCCAGGGGCAAGGCATCCAAAGCGCCGCTGGAGGCAGCGAGGAGCAGGGCCGTCATCTCCTTGAGACGTTCATGGTGAATTTATGGGATTTTTCATAGTAATATTCCAGTAATAACCATTAGAAATAACCATTAGAAATAACCATTAGTAATATCCATTATAATTGTCAATATTACTGGGATTATAATTATGAATCTGGGATTATATTCCCATTAATAACCATTAGTAATAAGATTATTAATATTCTTACTGGAATTATCAACATATCCCATTAGTAATATCCATTTTATAATCAGTGGAGATTATAACTACCCTCTGGTAAACTAACAGTTTGCGAACTGGCAAATCACCATGCTATTAATGGGAAAATCCACGATGTCTATGGCCATTTTCAATAGCTATGTGGCTGTTTACCAGAGGGTAGTTTTCCAATGAAAAGCATCATGTCATTTGCCAAGTTCGTTGTGGCTGAACATGGTGATTTTTCCGAAGATTTGACTGATGGTTTCATTGCATTTTCACGGTGGTTTAATGGGGGTCTTAGTGGTGGAAAGGCTCAGATGGCTATTCCTCAAAATGGCCGATTCCAGAAAACCTATGAGTGCCCTGTAAAATTATTTCGTATATGAACTACCACCAATTCTGATAGATTCAATAGATGATCATTGATTGTCATCTTTCCTATGAAAATTACATCTTCGGGGGAGGACTTGTATGGGGATATACAATCCCCATGAAGTTACATAGACCCATACAAACCGCTCGCATTTGGGGGGAAGTAGTCGTCTAGCCCCCAATGTCTATATCCTCTTGCACAAGTGGGATATACCAATAAAACCCTACATAAACCTATACAATCAGTATCCATTTGTCTGACTTTTGTCAAATCACTTGCTTGGGATTTGATTTTGCACAAGTGGGTTTGTCTAAAACTAGGATACCCACCACTTCCGGTGGATGGTCATTTTTTCAATTAAACTTGCCATAATTTGAAGTACTAATTATATAGTAATATAATATGTAGTAATATCAAATACTTATTGTACTTGAATAAACCCAAATTAGAGCCCATGTTGTTTTTTGCAGACCAAGCACTTTAAGGCCCAGAATGGAATTTTCGTCGAAGCTGGAACCTGGAGCTTGTCTATTTCCGTCATTTGGGTCTCAAAAACTTGGCACCAATCAATCATCAGTGATCATCATTTTCCGTATGCAGAGTGCCATTTGGGGACATACCAGTTCAGACAAGCTCATGTTTGACTAACGTTTCCATCCACCACGAAGCTATATGGGTTAGTTTAAAAATAGGATACCCCATTTCATCCAATGGTTTATCACCATTTTCCCTATTAAAATGGCGATAAATTGGGGGTATTACCCTCAGCCCAGCTCCTGCCAAAGTAGCGGTGCATCAGATGATTGTCGCATCGCCGCGGCCACGCACTGGCGCCGGTGTTTGCAACTACAGCTGGGACCAAACAATTGTCATACTGTGGATGGAAGAAATCCTGCACCACCCTGGATGATTGAAACCCTGTAAATAATGGGATGTTTAACACCTATCAACTGCTGCAAGATTTCTTCCATCCACAGTACCACATGATTGAGAATAGTTTCTAAATGATACAACATGATACATCACCATTGGGTGCCTTCAATCTTCTCACTTTCCAGTTTTGTGAAGAACCTCTGGAGATTTGGGGCGTTAGGGAGCTTCCTGGATCTTCCCACACGCCAATATATCTTCTGGTAAACAAACATGGCGACCACAATTCCATTCAACTTTTCTAGCCTAGCTGTAGATGATTTTTGTATAATGGAAAGATATCAAGAACAAAAGACAATATCCAGCCAGATCCTCTTGTGAAGTTGCCGCAAGGGTCCCACCCCTTCTGCAATCATATCATCGGCCGTGGGCCTTATGGGTTGTCAAATCACCACAAGGTACCCTCCGATATATAGCGGAGCATGGCAATGGGATATCCTAATGTATGTTGGCAAAACCATCTACGCTTTCCTCTGCCAATATAGGAAAATAAACTGCCTATTTTCGCAACCAACATCTTGCCAAGGTTTCCCTACCATTTGCCAGTTGGTTTAATGCGGTAAAGACAATGCCACAAGCCACCCACCACCCATTGTAAAACCCATTTCTGGTACGATAAACATCCCCAATCATAGACCATCAAACGGGTGCTACAAGCTTCACCAAAGTCATTCCAATAGTCACACGGGTATACCCAGCATTGTGAGTCTCCCATTAGTGAAAAAATGTCTTGGTGGCGCATCATGGTGGAATTAGATCTCCAAACTACCTGTGGTGAATTCATACTGGTATTGTGATGTCGCATCTCGTGCCAATTATTGTTTGTGTATACCCCGGTCCTATACCCTCCATACGCCATCATCAACCATTGGGGATGGTTTCTTAATATTTGAATCACCCCTGCCCCATTTTAAACAATCCAACAAATCAATCATGGCCCATCATAAACCACCAATGGCACACTTATTGCAAACTCCACCCAAAAAACATTGTGATAAACATTTGAATGAACCCGCTTGTATTTACAAAAAAACACACCCCAAAAAATAGAAAAAATCCTCACCTTTCCTACTTTGAAATAGGATTTCACTTTTCTATCCTTTTTTTGGTCGCTACAACCACAATAAACAAAAACATCCGCCTCCATCTGCCGCGTTTGATGGAGATCTACACCGTCACCAGAGGGTCGGAAATGCGCCTGGCAGGGCGGAGATTCCAGACAGTGCAACATCGACATTTCCCCTCCACCCACCTGTGCTAAAGACTCTTTTATCGTGTTGGCCGGATTGTCGCAGTATCTGTTAGGGATCAGTTTCA
>BGPT01002204.1:32747-53568 GCA_003297045.1 Symbiodinium sp. clade C Y103 | reverse complement strand
ACCTGTGCTAAAGACTCTTTTATCGTGTTGGCCGGATTGTCGCAGTATCTGTTAGGGATCAGTTTCACTGTCCCAACCCAGATCTGCAGCGATTGTGCCACATGACAATTCCGGACAACGCCAAACTCACCCTCCTGCACTCTGTGCGCGTGCGGAATGGGATGAGCTGGCAGACGATGAGTCTGACGTGGATGAAGAGGAAGATTGGTGGCGATATTCGGGAAAGCATTTCGAACATTTAAACTTGTTCGAGAGCTCCCTGGCTTGGCTGTCTGTGTACCACTCATGTTCGGTGGTGTCTCGGCCAAATCGCCAACCACATCTTGTACGCCATGTCCTAGGGTGCTGCGTGGGGTCCTTTTCAAGTACCCGATGCAGCTTACCTCCATTGTTGGTGTTCCGAATATATTCAGATTCGGACACTGGAGGTGGATTCACATCTACTGCCGCCTCGCAATCGACCAGCATGTCTTCATCCGGTAGGGCAAGCGTATGCCGAACTTGGTTGGCACGCTGTAACAAGGCTGTGAGCTCTTGTTTGGCCACCTGGATGGACATTTGTGCTGACGTCTCTTGCGAAAGGCGGTCCAACTGACTCAGGGGAGAGTCTTGGATGTAGTGAATAAAGACATCGGAACCCCATCTTCCAAAGAGCTGTATCCTCCATAGTTCGATCTGCGAACTTGCCAGGTGTCTTGCTCCAGTGACTCTTGCGCTGTGTCCCGTATAGGCTCTAGCTCCATTAGGGTGGAAGATGTTGAGATTGAGGATGCGTGCCAACTCTTGGAAAGTATTGGCCCATCCTGTCTTCGTGGTCTTACAGTGAGTCTCCCCGTTGTAAAACACGAAGCCTTCTGGGTCTGTGACCTGTTTGAGGTGGTCGACCATGAGGTGATAGGGACATTGTGACTCGGGGGCGAACTCACAATTGCAAGTATGTGAACGTTCTGCCCCCAAAGCCGATTGGTCTGCCTTCGAGCTAGGTAGTCGCCAGGTAACCTTCTTCTCCTCCTCGAAGATGGTAATATGGCTCTTCCGGGCTCGGGACGCTTCGACCTCCCGAAGCAACCACCACGAGGCTAGGGCCGTGGCGCGAGCAGGCCATTCAGGACCTCCTGCGGCGATTGCGGACTGAACGGTCAGCTTGCAAACGCTCGCCAGAGGTAGGCCCGCGGCTTGTTTAGGTGGTCCTCTCGCTCTGCGGCAGCTACGAATGGAAGCTCGTGCTGCCTGTTGTAGTTGCTGGGTCCATGGATGACCCAATGCTATGTGGTGACCTTTTGCGACGTCCAGGTAGAGCTCTGACGATCTATAGCCTGCGAGGTCCAAGGCGCCCATCACAGCGAAGATCATTTGCGGTTCCAACATGAAAGGATCTTCGAAACCTGCCTCTTTTGCTAGCGTCGCCCACAGGTTCTTCCGCGACTCCGTTGGGCCCTTTGTTGAGGCAGCCGACATGCCGTTCTTGATGTGGTCGATGCATTTCTGAGGGTCCCTGGCTGCCTGCCAGGCCGCCTGCGCTGAGCCCCTGCCGTATGGACGGGGTTCTCCTTCTCTGCGAGCCTCCGGGTGATCAGGTACCCGGAAGGGCTCTGTCAAAACTGCCAGCTGCTGGCTGGGTTCTGCTGCGCTCCCTGTGCTGGGAATGCGCAATGCAAAACCTTCGTGAAGAACCGACGGACGCCTGGGTTTTGACACCGTCTGATGCGGGCGCTCCCAAGGTGCGTCGCCGAGGTTCCTCTTGAACCTTGGCATGGCTGCGGTAGACAAACAACAGGGTTGAACACTTCACAACGACATGCAGGGAGGTTGCTCCCTGACGCCCCCCCCAAGGATGCACCAACCCGTGAAAAGTCTTGCAACTCAACGGAAGCCAATTTTTGCTGGCAGCATTGAAAGTTGCTGACTAAGGGTCCTTGATGCGCCAGAAGTTAGAGTCCACTTCTACGTGCGCTACCTTAACCCCGGTCAAGCTCTTTGGCCATTCGGGAGGCGATGGTGCATCTTGCCTTGAAAGTGCGTCTGCCTCCAGGTTTGTGATACCTGGAATGTGAAGTAGCCACCCTATGCTGTACAGGCGGAGCGCTTGATCGAGTGCGAACTCCTCGGCCAACACATTCAAGTCGGCTGCCTTGGCTCTACCGCTGACTAGCATGTACAACACTCCTAGGTTGTCCGACTTCGCTCTCACTTGCGCTCCGTAGCCTAGCTTTGGTAGCCAAAGGCGGAATGCGACAAGTAGGGCCAGACCCTCCCAGAGCGTGTTGTACTTCGAATTACCTATAGCAGCCTTGAACTTCGTCAAGGCCGCGCTTGGGATCGGTGAGGCGAAACATTCTACCGGATCTTTACCAATCCGAAGCACTCCTCCGATGCCCCAAGGTGATGCATCTGTGGTGATTGTCGCCGTGATGGATGTGTACTTGCTCTCCAGCGTCCTTTCCAATGGCGCAGGTCCTCCTTGCAGCAAGGCCTCAATCCATTTCACGGCAGGCCTGAAACGTCTAGTGTGAAGTAGCTTTCCGGAAGGCCGTGAGGCTCCGTCATTCGCTATACTCCCACTCGTCAGCACTGCCCATAAGCTGGAGAGGAACGGCCGCAGGTGTGGAACCAGGCCAGCGATGAAAGAGAGGCTCCCTGTGTAGGAGCGTAGTTGCTTGTGCCCCACCACTGGTCGCCGTAGGAACTCTTGCGTGGTGCCCTGGACCTTCTCGATCTTGTCCTCTGGAATTGATACGGTGACGTTCTTCTTGTTGTCGTCCACAGTGACCTTTGCTCCTACCCAGTGGATGACTTTTCCCCCTTCTGCCTTGTCGAGCTTGATGGGAAACCCAGAGACTTGGCACCACAGGAGGAAGTTGGTGAGCTCTTTTGCTGCTGTCTCGAAGTTCCCCTGGAGGACCATTGCCGGATCATCCACATATATCTGCAATCCGGTGGTCGGACAAATGGCTGAAGAGGATCGGCCCAGCCATGCTGCGAAGCGGCTCCATATCGTCGGAGATGAACCTGATCCGAATACAAGGACGTCGAAGATCAGGATCTCCTGGCGCCCATCTTCAGAGGTGACCGACGATGTCGTCATAAATTTGTCCGGGCCTGCTGGCACGTTGAGGAACGCATCCTTGATGTCAACCGCCGCAAGCCAGACATCAGCGCCTTCACGGTACGCCTGTATGGCTTGGGATGCCAGGTCTAGCAACCTTGGTAATAGGATTCTTTCCTTCTGGTTGCAAAACAGGTTTGCTTTCGATTCACGAAGGTCCCATATTATGCGGCTTTTCTTCTTTCCGGCTGCAGAGATCTTCACCACCACACCAAGTTTGTTCAAGACTGGCAGTCGTCCCAGTTCTGCTTCGGCGGCTTACATTGACGGTACCTTGTGACAGAACCCACGTTTGACGTAGTCTTCAATCAATGCCTGAAGATCCTGCTGCTCTTCAATGGCTGATTGATAGTTCTGCCACCCTTCCAGTGATCGCACCAAATCATTCAGGTTCTCATCCTTCGGTGCGTTGGCCTCGGCAATGGGGAAGACTCCACACGTCTCAATGTCTTGTGTGAAGCCTAAGGGAGCGCCATGATCCAGCCAACGGGCCAGGATCTCGGAGTCTGGATCTCCGGCGGCTTTGCCCCAAGCCTCAATGACGTTGGCCTGCAGAGGTGTCTGGGCCCGTGCTGTTCTTGTTCTGGAAGATGTAGGACCGCCGATCATCTTGATGACTGTGTCCCGGACGTGCTGTATGACCCTTTCGTCCATTGAGGATGGAGCTTCGCCCTTCAGAATCGCTTTGGCAGTTTCGATGAGGCTAGGCCATAGCTCCTGTGTCTTGTAGAAGAGCTCCCGGATCTGCCAGGACACATTCTTGGCCTTTGGCATCCGCTGTATGGACTCCCTTGGATTCCTCATTCCTCCCAGCGCCTGCTGGTTCAACTTCTCCTTCGCGGTGAAGCTCAGGAAGGAAGTAGCCAGCGGCAAAACTGGAGGCGAGGGTCAGAGGGGCTCCTGGTGGAGCTCTCTCTGCCTCCATTCTTTGTCCGTTGTGGCATGGAAGGCCCTTGCGATAATAGTGCAGAGCTCCTCCGTGTACTCGCCCTGGGACTTGGATGCCCTCTGTCTTCCCGATGGACCTTCGACCCATTTCTGAACCGTGTTGTCGTGCGCGGCCATATACTTCGACCCGTCACTTCTGGTCCTCTCGGTCTTCTCATGGTTGCACCTCAGACCGGCCAACTCGGACAGGTCGATCCTTTTGACTAGGAGTCTGGTTGGCTTCGTTGTCGATAACCCGGTTCTGCATTGATCGAAGTCGACCTTGATGACATCCCTAACCTCAGCCAACTTCACGATGAGGGGCATCATCCATAGTTGGGGTTTGTCATCCGGGTGCTTCGGGTTCTCCAATCCCCAGGGTTTCTTGCACTTGTTTTGGTAGGCGGCCGCTGTGTAGCTCCGCTTCACCAGGATGTTTGCCTCCTTGACTTGCTTCTGCTCTGACTGGGTGAGCTGTGCCGATGGCAGGCCCTCGATGTGTTGGACAGACCTCAGGGGTCTAGGTCCTGGCGGACGCTCCCTCAATGGGGAAAACGAGCCGCACGGGGTGGCCACCCAGAGCGCGTCGAAGAAGAAGTCCTGGATATCGTCTGTGATGAGCTCCCAGACAGCGTCGTCCAAAATATCTGTAGGTTTCGGGGCTATGGTGTCGATGGCGCACACCACCCAGCCCAGCTTGGCCAAGCAATGGCTGAGGTCACCTTCTCTGGATCTTCCTGAGAAGATGATGAGGGCCTTTGGAGCTTTGCTGTCCAATGGGCCTTCTCTGGATTGCCAGTAGCCGTAGTCCCTGGGCGGATCCTCGAGTTGTACGACTTTTCCAAAGTCTGGGGCTGGTACTGGTTTTGAGCCTGAGGATGATGCTGGTTCTTTCTCCACCTGAGTTGTCCTCCTTCTCTTCAGTGGCGGTCGCGTATCCCCTGGCTTTGGTGCAGCTTGTGTACTCGAAGATCCCGGCTTGGCGGCACTTTTCACTGCAGTGAGTTTGCGCTTGCCGATGATCTGCTCCTTCTGCTTCTTTGTTGGCGAGGCGGCTGGAGAGACAGGCCTTTTCTTGCCTTGTGAGTCCTTTGAATCGGGTTTGGCAGCTGCTGGGACTCCAGCGGCAGACTGCCCCCCTTTGGATCAGTTTTGCCCACATGACAGGGCCTGATGTGGGCCCAGGCACGTGGAGCATTGGTGGCTCCGTCCAGCTTTGCACTTTCCTTGTGCTTTGGGGCTACCGCACTTTCCAGCATTGTAGAGGCGACATATTTCGATCCCCTTGCGGTTCAGCTCGTACTTTCCGTCGGAGCCCTTGCGCGATTTGTCTTCCCCAGTGTAGCGGCGGGAAGCGCGCGTCTTTGGTCGCTTGTTTGGAGACCCTGCAGGCTTGGTGGTCTCCTCTGATGGTTCGGTCCCACCCTCGCGCTTGTTGCGCGCCAAGAAGAGAGTTGCAGGTGTATGGAGTTCCCGGCTCCAAAAGTCTGACTCTCTTGTGGCTGCTGCAAAGCACGCAGACCAGGGGCTGGCCTCCGTGAAGCCATACTGTGGCTCAGACCTGAGTTGTCTCCTCAGTCGGTCCAAGTGCTCAGCCCTCATTCTGTTGTCTGCTCTGCTCACAAACGACCAGGCGTCATCTCCAAACTGTGTGACTTGCGCCCTGATGAACTCGCTGTAGCTGTCCAAGCGTTCCGCTTCCGCTGCTTCTAATAACAGCATTGCCGTGCGGAAACATTTCCAGCATCTGTACCAGCTGTGGAAGTCGGCTGGTCCTGGTTGTTCTTTGCGACTCCATTCCCCAGTCGACACGTTCAACTGGTAGGCCATGAAAGTCTGTCGTCTAAGGAGACGTTGACCGTGGGGCCCAAACACGCTGAAGTCTGCAAAGGGTACTGCTGATGCGGCTAGTACCTGCGACAGAGCGCTGAGCTGGTCTTTTGAGACGTCCGCTTCACTTGTAGGGAAATCCCCAAAGCGCGTTTTGTAGCGCTCGTACATGGCGGCGATCTCATTCTCCGGGAGGGACTGGATCTCTGCATCCAAAGTGGGATCCAGGATTGAACTGAGTTTCAATTTCCTAGACCCGGACGCAGTTGCTCCCGCTGCGCCTCCCCCGGCTGGAGGGAAGGGCGCTGCCAGGGGTGCTGGCGCCTGTGGGCCAATGTCACCCGGCAGGTCGGGAATGCGACCCATTCGAAGGAGACATACTCGTCTCATCGATTCCAACCGGGCTGCTTCCACCGGAGTTGGTGGGTTGGCTGGCAAAGGTGGCCCTGGGCCAATCCTTACATCTGCCATGGCCAAATCCCAAATGGGTCGAGGAATAAGGGCCACTTCTCGCCGGATTGCCCAGCGCGGCCATGAATGCAGTGCGAAGATTTCCATCTATACCTGTCCAAGCAAAGGCCCCCGCCATGTCCTGAATGGCCTCAAGCTCCTCGGCCGTTGGATCCATGCTGAATGGCAGGCCCTTCGTGTAGAATCCCCGGCCCCGTTCCCAGCCGTGACTTGGGTTTTGGCTGTGGCCTGGGTCCAACAGGTGTAGATGCCCTCCTTTGTCTCAAAGTGGTTGGTCGGCTCCCTTCGGCCGGGCGTAGTGAATAACTGCCGAAGTTCTGGAATGCCAAAGCCACCGCCCGTCTCCTCCTCACAAAGCGGATGGCTCTGATTGCCAGCCTGGCCCAGGGTGACTGATGGCCAGGCTCCTTTGTTCCAGCACTGGCTTGCCTCCCACGACCACAGGCACAGGTGAGGACTCCTCCAGCAGCTGCTCCTAGTGCAAAAGCACAGGAAAGCAAGGCTGCCAGAATGAAGTCCCCCTCGAGGTGCGGAATCTCCAGACCACCAGCTCAGTGCCTTGAGCCAAAATGGCGTACGGGCCATCTGGCATCAGGACACCACATCCAGTCTACAGCACTGTCACTACAACATACATGTTATTTTACAACAAAAAGGATGGGTGTAAACATCAAAAGCGGTGGTTTGAGAAATAGGAAATGGTGGGTTTACTACCAAAAACGGTGAGTCAGGCAACCAGCAAAACTGGTAGTTTCATCATCAAAAATGGTGGTTTAAACAACCAGAATGTTGTTCATGTGGTTTAGTCAACTTGGTTTGATCAACAAACATTGTGATTGGATCATCAACGAATTGTGGTCCAATAATCGAACACGGTGTTTTTAGCAATCAAGCTACCAATGCAGCAAGTTTCACTAGAGATCTGGACGTTCCAACCATTGGTTTTCTGCAAGGAAATGGACCATGCCATGGCGGTTGCTGATGATAGCTTGGGATCTCAACCTGGAAACAGCCGGAATGGACACTTGGGATCAGGGATGATGCACTGTTTATTTGATGTCACATCTTGTCAACACACATACATCACTCATTTGCGTAACAACTCCAACGATTCAACTTGCTTGATATTTTCAAACAAATGATCTTTTCGGACATTCAAGTTTCAGATATTAAAACGAGCAACCTGATAACTAGTTTTTAACCAATCGGTTGTTTTCATTAAGTCAAAAGGATGTAGTGACATTCAAAAATCGGAAAACAACTATAACATACTATAACTATAGTAGATTGCACTTCTTCATCATCAGTTTTTCCATCATGATTATTTCAACCATCATTTCAGACATCGAGTATTCAGTATGATGATTATCCAAGTTATCCACTATCAAATCGAAATAACTTTTTTACAGATTCTATGATTTCATCATATGTTCTTAATCATAAACCCCCCCAAGTTACCCTCCACTGCACGGAAAGCGCTCCGCGTTCCTCCGACTCCAGGGCCAACAGAGTGCGCAAATGCGCTGCAACAGCCTGGCGAAGATTCATGGATTACCCACCGAGAAGATAGGAAAAACTGGGATAATATTTGAAAAATCATATCTGCTTCTAGGGAATTCACATATTTTGTTTCACATAAATGCGGAAAACATGATTTACTTGGGAATTATATTTGGGATGATCTCTGAGGAATGATAATTGGTAAAACGTCCTAGTACTTCAGCACATAACACTTTTTTTGGGGTCGATCATGGTCGATGATATGATATATACACATTGTCACATACACACATATTCATATATCAGATACAGATAGATACACTAGATAAAAAACCATGTGAGATGACAAGACTAGCAAAATGGTACTTGATAAATCCTACTAACCACTGTTCCAGTGCTGTCGCAGGCTTCGGTCGCTTTTTTCTTCGCCCAGATATACTGGGGACCCCGACTTGCAACGCAGGGGGTCGCACATCCCGGGCGGTGCTCGCCTGGCTGGTGGGTGAACGGTTCCAGGCCAGGTGGGTTTTAACAACAACAGTTGTGGCAACCAACAGAAATTGGGATATCCACCCACAAACATGAGGATTCAAATGATATAAGCATATTAAACATATTGAGACATACAGCCTAAGCATCCCAGCAAGGAAATCGCCGTTTGTACTTCTCCATGCATGGCTGAAACAACCGCCATCACTCTACGAAACCAGGGTTTACAAGCGCCACAACAACAACAACAGCCGCAGTAGTAGCAGCAACAGCAGCAGCAGCAACAACAACAACAACAACACCAACAACAACGACAAGATCTAGCTGCCAAGAGAAGTGATATTAAGAGATGGACATACCACAGTTTCAATGGATTGGTTTGAGGGAACAACAACAGGAAATCACAGCGTTTACCATCAAATATAGAACTTTTTCCCGCAATTTTCCCATCATCCAATCCTGGGACAACTGCTAGAAATGCTTGCACAAATGAGGCTCTCGCGAACAACGAAATACAATTTAAGTTGAGGATGCTAGCTCTTTACCAAAGTCTTAACCCGTTCTTCTAAGGTCAAACGATATGATGTCGGCTGGTAAATGTGGATAGTTAGGTTTAGCATACTGTTGGCCATCATTTGGATGCGTCTAAAAATTGGTCCCCCAAATTTTGCTGGTTTACAATCATTTTCACTACAATGATAGCAATTTTGGGTATCCACCATTTATAAAAAGTCAACTTTTGTTAGGGGAACCATTTGTTGGTTATTTCCCCGTTTTCAACTGGCTAAACGTCACCATTTGGTTGACAAAATCCAGATAAAATAGTGCTTCAATTCTAGTGAACAACCCGAAAAAGGTGATGTTTGCAGATATTAGTAGGGAACAACTAATATGGTAAACCCAATAATGAACCTACCATTTTGGGATGGTAACCATAATACCCACTCAACATAGTGATGACTTTTGGGGATGGTTTATTGTTGGGTGAATCCCACATTAACCATATTCACCAATCATTACAACTTTTTCACCTGGGTTTTCCTGTCTCACCCCCACCCAGCAGCTTCGCCGGCCCCCACCTGCGCTCCACTGGCGGAACCAAGTCCGAAGCGCGAGAAAGTGGCTCCTGGTGAAGTCCAAGAGGCTACTCCGTTTTTTATGGGGATATCATGCATACCATCCCCATAATGGTGGTTCAACGGCATGGGGGTATAACATGGTATAATTGGCAAATGGTAGTGAATGGTGAAATAATTGGCAAATGGTAGTGAATGGTGAATGGTGAATGGCTGCTGATTTTTGAGACAAATATCAGGATGGGCATAGGATCTAAATGCACATTGGGAATGGAATCAACATATATTTGACCCATTTGGATACCACCAACATGATTGCAATTTAGGGAACAAGTGGATCACCACCAAGCGTGGGATTGAATCCTCCAAGACTGCGTTTTTTCTGGTTGGGATCATCCCATCTACATCCATTTATAGTGACCCCCAAAAAAGATAGAAAAGTACTGTAACTCACCACTATGTCAGTGGGATCTTAGTTCTGTCTTTTTGGAGCTTACCATCTGGTTCATCAAGGTAGCTATGGAAAATCTCCAGTTTTAATACGCAAATCACCATAAGTCATCTATGAATGGACCATTTTCCATAGCTATGTTAACTAACCAGAGGTTACTATATCCCTAAATCTACGGGGCGCAAGATGTCAAGAGATAGCCTGGTTCTACGGCTGGAAAGATGTCCGCGGTCGCCTTGGTCAAGTCCAAAACCACCTGCATCAGCGCTGGGATGTGTTGATCAATTCGATCATTGATTATCATGAAACAAATAACATTTAATGGTCAACCCCTATGGATCATTAATATTTTGACTACTAGTGATGAACACAGCTAAATCATTAGTGTCCCATCGATTTTGATGGTTGGTACTCGTTATTCACCCGGCGGTTTCTGCAGGGATATTGACCATATATTCTGGCTGGTCATACCCCCCGATTCTTGTTGGCTATACCCGCTAACATAAGCATGAATGCTTGCTTCCGACCAACAACAACAGATGGGTTGATACAGTTGGACTGCTGAAAAACACCATCTATATCAATGATATCATGTGATACAACAACTCAGTGACATTGTGGATAATACATGGCTCTTTCATTGGGGATATACCAACCATCTTCAGACAAACCCATACTTGATGGAAGAAATCCTGCTGTTCACCCATCCACCTGGCCGTCAGAGAGGCTTTGCAGCTCCCGAGCCGCTTTGCCCTCAGGATTCTATCGAGCAAAGAAAAGAATATGAAAGTACCACATCATGGGAGAAAAATTCTTAAACATGGTTGGTCGGTTATATTATAGTATGTCATAGTTTGCTGTAGTTTGTTATAGTATGTGATAGTATGTTAGAGTATGTGATAGTATGTTGTAGTATGCTATACTCAGTAGTGAATCATTGGATGGATCAATAGCATGAAAACTGGATAAACCAAAACATCACCATATATGGGTCAACGGGTGTATTCAAGGGTACTGTACCATATTTTCAGACAAACCATCAATAATGATCTTGAGCTCGGCTAAACTATATACAATCCAAATATTAACGTAATCCCATCCCGCCAACAACATCTCCCCATAATATAGTCCAGCTCAATCTCCCCAATCCGCTGCTCCCTGCGTTGGCCTTCCAATCGTTTTTATCGGCGTGTCATAGTCTCATACGGAGACACAAATTCAATATATCTATACCCCTGAACTGCATACATATATGCTAGCCCTGCTTTCACATGTCAACATGTCACAAATATCTATAGATATGATCATGTATTTCTTTGACATCTCATACTCATATCATATCAATATCTTCAACTATATCAAGTACATACATGTACATACATATATGTATACATATATAATTACATATACACAGTATGTACATCATATACTCAAACGATTACAGTAAAGTTCCTCTCTATGAGGATCTGTCCCGCACTGATGACGGCCTTATCCATCGCTTGGCTCTCCAACATCCACGCGGCTGGTGCCAGGTGCTGCAATGCCTAGGGCCTGCCGTGGGGCCGTGCAGCACCAGGGCAGGGCCCTTTCAACGTGAAAATCTACTGGCAACCATAGCACACTGGCTTTAAACCCTATTTTTTCAAGGTTTTTGGTGATATTTTCCCATCCATCTATATATAATTCTAGGATGTATCAAGTCAGGATAATCTATATCACATGATATAAAGTGATGATAATCATGATGATTTAATCTTGAACAACCAATGGTGGTATAATGAGATGAACTCAAGGGATTGTTGAATGGGATTTCACATGCTTTCACCCAGATCTTGGAATATAGATGGCAAATACAATGGTGACTGTAGTAGGTGATTTTAGGGTGATTTAACCAACAACAAATGGTGATATAATGGGGATATAACGGGGATATGACGGCTAGATTAGCAACTAATCCCATCCCTCATTCATACTTCATACCCTCATTCCATGGTCACAAATAGGTGCAAATCCATGCAGATCTGCTACATTTCACCATGTTTTCGTTTGGGGGTGTTTAATACTAGAGGGATGGGGAATAGGGAAATGATATAGTAAACCCTACACCCTAAACCATCCGCAAAAATAATGGGTGGTACATGGTGGTATAATAAACCATTCCCAAATGGGAATCATAATCCACAGATATGGCTTTGTCTGAAAATGTCGTGTACCCCTAAACCCAATTGTTAATTTTCTAATTGTCCCTATCAAATGGCTATAATTCAGGGTGCAGCCTATTTTCAGACACACCCCAAAAAAAGGTCGAGGCAGAAAACATGTTCTGCCGAACCACTTGGCAGTTCCGATAGATGGGATTAGTGGGTTCATCCCTATCTGGAGACAATAACCCAAACCCCAAACCATGTTTGAACCCAAGACACATATCATATGAGTTTAGACAAAAAGGGGAACCACCCCCCAAAAAATCGATAGCTTATCATCATGATCATCATTTCCTCCGTTATTTGTAGAGTGGCTATTTTGGGGGGCCATACCGCACTTTCAGACCCATCCACATCGCATTGGTGGTCACATACCCTAATGTGAGAATTGATATCCCCATAATTCTGTACGTTCAAATTATACATCCCTAGTTTTGATGGCTATATCACCATTAACTTAGCCATCATATCACCATTATATCCCATTGTATCCCCACTATTCATACAACCATTTTTGTTGGTTAAATCTCCATTATAAAGCGGTTTTAACCATTCATATACCACCATTCTTGTTGGTGAAATCAAGTTAAATCACCATTAAATCACCTACTCTGCCATTGTATTTGCCATCTACATCCCAAGATCTTGGTAAAATCATGTAACATCCATTCAAATCTTGGAGCTTCCCAGCCGTCAAGGACTGCTTCGTGAGGCCGATGCCACGGTCCTGCCACAGGGTAAAAAACGGGAAATCCAGCAAAAAACCATGTGGATTTTGTGGATTTCACCAAAAACACTGGAGATTTCACCAACAAAAAGTGAGATCTCTCGCTCGATTTCACATGTTTCACTTGTAGAATTGGTGGAATTTGCCACCAAATTGCAGGACGAAGAACAATGTGATTTGACCATTAACAAGGTGATTTCAACCATTAAATTGGCGGATCTAACCATGGGAAAGTGCTTCACGTCGATTTACCCTCTGGAAATTTCATCTGCGTCTGGGTGGGTTTGTATACGATTAGCGTAGGCTGGATGTATATACCAATACGATCCAACATGGACATTGACGTCAATCTGGTTACTTAATCATCCGAAATACTCCAACGCTTGAGTCGGTCTTTTTGAAGTCAATAATGCATTGCAATATATTACAATCATGATGAAGAGTGTTTGGGGGGTCCTGTTGAAGTATATGCATGTTTGTGAACTTATGGTGACTTAGATGCACTTTTTCTGCAAATTCCGGGTCATCTCAAAACACTAATCCTTTTAGATTGGGATCACGGGATCCCCCTTTTTAGGGTTTGACCACCACCAAACCACCATCTCCCCTCATGGCAGAAGTCGGGAACTAGTTTTCAACGGCTGCAATTGGGATGTAGTTGGCGCCACAAACGAATTGATAACTTCAGTTGGAGACCGTCACACCCTGCTCTGTGGCAGGCCTGTAGCTTCCGAAGTCTCTCCAATTCGCTGTCCCTTTGCGCCAGACACATTGGTGAGGTGACGGGGATGGAGAAAACCAACGAGGGGAGGTTGGAAAATCAAGAGTTTATAGGGTTGGAGGGTTGGAAAACCCTCGTTTCTTGTTGAAACCGCTAGAATGTTTTACCTTTTTTTAAAAACCACGATAATTGCAATGAAACCAACAAACAAGTGCACACGCAAAAGAAATCAAAAACATATGATCCATGGGAATGGCAAACATGCCAGGTGGGTCAAAGGCCCATATACACACTTCAGCTACAAATGCCAATTGTAAACTTGCATGGTGCATAGGCGGAATTACAAAGTGGAGATCTGTGTATATGTCCTTTTGATGCAAAGACACATACCCTCTGCGCCAGAATGCGATATATAGCATATATATATATATATACATATTAATATATGTACATAATCGATTGAAATGACGAAGTGATAAAGTGGATAAACAGCGGCCCAAGCACTTTCGATATGCTCAACCAGAAACACGCCACACTGAGAGAGGCATATTATGTCCACCGAAGGATTGATTCTGATCTGATGATAGACCTGTGGGATTCTTTCTTGTGTAGCGCCCAAGCAGCCAGTGATGAACAATCATTTGTTGGCACCTTAGTTTATGCTCATCACAACCTTCTGGATTTCATAATCTACTTGATCTTTTTTTCAACTGAAATTTACTTAGTAATTTACTTAGGATGTCTTTTGTTGCAACACATTTCCGACGGAGGAAACAGTGGTGGATGAATCGAAATCTACAGCCTCCTGCTGAGTTGATCTTGATTGAAACCTCAGTATGGAGAGCGGGTAGTCAGTGTAGTCGATAAGAATATAATACAAGAAATTGTAAGAATAAGTAAACACAATGTCTACATTAGAACAGTGTTCAAGAGCCTGTGTCATTCATGAAATACAGTCAACCGAGAAATAACTGAAGGAACCCACCTGCGGCCTTTGAAGTCCTCCAGAGAAAAGGTCTTGAGCCTAGGCTCAGCAAATGTCCAACAAAAAGGAATCTGGCGATGGGTCAACACCAAAGGCGGGGCCTTGGTAAACATCAAAATTGCTAGAGAATGGGTTTTCATCTCCCAATATGGTTTTTATTTATCCCATATCATCCAGCAGAAACGTCGTGTTTAACCAGGAAAAATGGTATTGCTTTGAGCATGACCGCAAAAACTGTGGTTTAGTTCTTTGATAAGGATTGAACACAAATTTTCAAACTGGGAGTTAGATTCGACAAACATAATTTCATTCCCTATCGGCGGGACCATACATCGGCGCAAAAAACATTAAATTCGAATCGAATCCTTTGCCAGCAGCTGTCTTGCCGGGTTAAACCTACTCCTCCCACTACCACTACTACCACCACCACTACTACTTTTGGGTTTTCTTCTATTCTTGAGCAGGCACATCCCTGGCGGTATAGCGGCACACCATCCCATCTTTTTGAGGGCAAAAAACCGGGCTTGCTAGAGGCCTCTGCATGCAACCGCTTCATGCGTTCAGGGTCTGCTCTGAATGTGAACAAGGCTCGGAATCAGACTAAGAAAGATCAAATTCGAGTATATTCGAGTTTAATTTTTGGAGGCCGGACCATTCAGGGTTAGCCCGTGGATAAAATTCAATTCGAATTAAATCCTTTTGAATCTGGATCCAGCCTTGTTCGTTTAGTTTCAGCAGCAGACGCGGAGATTTAAGAAACATGGAGATTCCTTCAACACACATGGAGGTTTCAAGCAACGAGAGTGATGGCAAGAAACCAGATGAACACATAATTTGACCGGTCTTTTGCCGGATTTCCAGCTAGGGTAATGGATCATTTATCAGTTATATTCACTTCTATCCCCATATTTTTCATGGTTAGAATCTCTATGAAATTACTGTAATCATCAATCAACAGGGGCTTTACCAGCCACTGCTCAATTCTCCAAACAGAACATAAGGCTCCACACTCCGCAGGTTCGGCTATCTGGAACGCTGGGGAAATCAGCTGGGGTCTCTTATGTCATTGGTGCATTCAATGGATGGATTTTAGGGAACATCTGCGATAAAAACCATGATTCTTACCATCAAATTGGTTGAGATTCCCTGTAGATTTTTCCTCAAACCAATTCTTGGAGTCATATCTTTTAGATTGAGAGATTGATATTGAGTCTAGTGGTCAACATGAAAGGAAGTCAACACAAATACATACATGATCATACATGTATATATTGTTATATATTTCTATCCTTCATCAGTTTTGAAACCCTGAGAATTTATGATGAGATCACCTCACCTCTCTGGTTAATGATATTGACCCTTTCTGTTCATGAAGTCATTGTCTTTCTTGACTGGACCCAGGATCTTCATGTTTTTTCCTCTCAATGTGCATGTTTCTCTTGTAGCTTCAATCTCCATTCTTGGTGTGAAATCACAATTTTTTGTGGTCGATGATCTCCTCAGTTTTTCATATTTCTTCCAATTTATCCGGTCTAGATCCACTTTTTTTTCGTTTGAACTTGGTTGACCATCTCCAGATTTTCTACTCATTTCCCTGGGCGAAACTGACATCCCCAACTTTTCCCATGCCATCTCCACCCAAAACCACAGACCTTGGTGGCTGCCACCGCATGGGAGACTGCAGCCAGGGCCTGGCGCCATCGCTCTATGTCTGAAAATAGTGTACCTCCAAATCCACTGGTTGATCCTCACTATCCCCATTAAATGGCTATAATTGGGGGTATACCGGGTATACCATATTTTAAGACAAAACCCATGTTGAATTGCCGTAGTCGATACTATTTGGATATGGTTTCGAATTCCTGACCCCTCCCAAAGCTGAGAATCTGATGGAAATCCCTTCAATTTTGCAGTTCAATTGAAAATTTGGAATCCTTCGCAGACAATCATTGAAGTCAACAGTCACTATATATGGATATACATTTACATGGATATACCTTAATGTGGTAAACTTCACAATAATCAATCCCCCAAAATGGATTTACACGATGAAATTGAATGTACTAGAGAGGTAAACCCTCAATTTTGGGATGATGTAACGTATCCCCTTCTTCATGGTTGTTTGTGGGGATGATTTATGATTGGTTTTCCCCGTTTCCCTCATTTTAAGATCCAACACGAACCCATCCTCCCCACTGCCTCTGTTTCCAAAAGAGCAAGCCTACGGCCAGGACTGGGTGGGGCTGGAGTGAGCAGTTCTTGTGTACCATGCCCGTAACCAAACATGCCATTCCGAAATGGAGGCTGTAACAGGAAACACCAAAAATATGGGAAACTAATCTACAAATGGAAATTTGTGTTCCAACAAACCATGTTCGATTACCCAAGGGTAGAATGTCCCATGAAAATGGCTCACCCACTCCCAAAGGACTACAGTTACGCCCAAAAGAACAACAAAACACGTAAAATCACGAACGAGTTCTTAAATATCACCACACATGGTGGATTTCCCAGCTCCAAAGCGCATCCGCTGATGGACAACTCCAATCATAGCATGACCAGCTCACCCTTGAGACCCCCAGCATGGTGAGAGATCCGCCCTTCTGCAGGTTGGCTGCGCGTTCCAGCAGGTTCTGAGGGCGGCTTACTGGTACCAAATGCCCATGGCACCCCAACAGTAAACCTTGGAACATCGTGATTTTGCCTTCAACATGAAACGTGACATGAACATCATGAACTATTTGTGGGATATTCCCATGCTCATGCTTGACGCGCTACATCCCATTTATTGCGGGCCATCTTTGGGCTGAAAAATCAAAACTGAAAGGGAAACAATGTCTAGTGTGCCCGGGCCGTGCGGGCTTAAAGAAAAATGAAACGAAATGAAAAAAGGGAACAATCATCATTATCATCATTGGCCTCTGACCCATCGCACAGCCGGGTCACTTGTTTACTGCTAAAACATGCTAAAACCACATCACACTCTGCAGTCCGTCTGTTTGAAGTGATGATGATGATGATGATGATGATGACGATGATGACAATGAAAATGATGATGGTGATGATGATGATGACGATGATGATGATGATGATGATGATGATGATGCTGCAACTACAGAACATGGAAAATTGAATGTCACCTCTAAGTGTTTTGCATACAAAATTGGCGGTGTCGTAGTCATTGTAGGCCTTGGGCGGCATTTCATGTTCTTCCCCACCTTTCCTTTCCTTGAAACGGTCTTCGCTGGGCAGTCCCCGCGGCAAACGCGCCACGTCGCTGGGCGGCCAAAATCCTTGGTTGGGTGGCTGGGTGTTCGGGCCCCCCTTTCAAATGAAGCAGGTCTACTGTCACATTTGCAAGCCAACAGCTGCGAGCTGCATTGTCGCAACATTTAGCTTTGTAGCCGCGACGCGAAATATGTAGGGAAAAATGGCATCGCCCCAACATGGCAGGTCTGTGCGAACACCACCAAACAACCAGCCACCATGTCAGCGCCAGAAGATTGCAACGAGGGTGTTTTCATAGGGAAACCTACTTGCGCGTCCGAGCCTGCAAATGCGAAGGCGACGCCTAATAATTGTTGTGAAGCCACAGCATTGGAAAAGCACCTTCCGTAGTTGTCTAGGGGCGTCAGCCTGTTCTAATGGTGTATTACTAATTAGATGTAATTAATTAGCAAGTTATGACTATTGAAGGGAAGCCGCTTTGATAAATAATCCAGGGTTTGCTTGCCCAGGATTTGACGGCTTGCTATTGTAGAAAGCGACGGCCAAATCAAAAAAAAAGAGTATAATAATCCAACTGTTTTGGCCGTTTGTTCCAAAAAATCGCTTCCAAAAACTAAGTGTCCAACAGTTTGGTAACATTTCTTTCTTTTTCCAGACTCATGTTTGCAGCAACAGCACCCAGGACTTCGTCGAGTGCGCCTGCCAATAGATGCAAGCTGTAAGCCCGTACTTACCTCCACGAGTATCCATTCACACCACTTCTACCTAGAAGATTTCAGATGGCCCAAGCTGAGGCCAGTTACTTGGAGGTCCAGTTCCAATTAGAATGTGGGTGGCCAGAATCCTTAGGGTTATATACCGACTTCTGGGGGTTGTGATCAGGGATATACCCATTTATGACCTCGCACCCCGCAATGTTGAGAATTTGAGATTGAACCGAATTCAGCCCATTATTCGACTAACGTACTAACGTCCTCACTAGCACGTTGTATTTCGCCTCAGGCGGGCGTAACCAAACGATCACGATCTTGCAGAGTTTCGCCAGGTCGATCAATAGGTGGATCGTGCCTCAACTTGCGACCGTTCTGAGCTTGCATCCTGGAATGCTTCAAGACTTTAGTAGACCACTGAAATGCAACATTTTGACAGATATGATTAATATGTTGATCATATTTTGCACACTGTAGATCTTCCAAATCATCCAAATATCTTCAACGTAACCGGGTGGCATTCGGTGACACCCCAACGATGCTTGAGATTCCCCATTTCCCAGTTCCTTGGATTCCTAAACCACCCCCAGCCCCCAAGGAGGATTGGTTGAAACCACACTTGATAAAGAACGGTTGTTGGGGTTGACCCCAAATATAGCATCCTCCAACATGGGGCATTAAAAATGCATTTTACTGATACGGATCAACAGGTTCCTGCTCCCTTTGGTACCTCGCGTTCAGAAAGTTTGTCAGGTCAGGGTTCAGGGTTTTCCAATCGGGCGATGGTTCGCAATGCTGGGACTGTGCCAAGTATAGATTTTGTACACACACACACACGCATATAATATGTATATAGTTTAATGTATAGTCGGGAAAATACATGCATTCCATGTCTCTCTCTCTCTCATATATCATTTATACTCATTGCATACATTTTGCATTGTAACATATATACATGTGATGTGGTAAATTCAATAATCAAAAATTCCGCGGCAATATCACCATAAATGAGTTGCAAAACTATCCAAAATGGATCCAAATGGTACCAGTAGGTTTGCTATTGGGTTTATCACATTACATACACTATATATACATGGGTCAGACTTGAAGGCCTGGAGACAGATTTTGGCTTTGGCACCTGATGTTTGGTGATTTATTTACTATTAAGCACTCGTACCCGATTTAAGTCCATGCCCATATAAAGTGCAACACACACACACATGGTGATATGGCCTATGCGAGTGTTGGTTCCGGAAATTCAGTGCCCAATTGCAACTCTTCAAACGATCCTCCACGCAACAGCGTGGCCTCCCCAGGTGGAAAGCACTTCTTGAAGCCGCCATGGAGATCTACTATTGACGATGGGATACAGTCTCTAATATGTCCCAATCAACTCATCGTGTCTCCTGAGCATAGTTGTGCCGTTTTCGGTATGCTTACCCTCTGATACTTCTTTTTTGGAGAACAAATCAATGTAGTGGCAAATCGATAAGACCTTTTTTGGTTGTGAACATCAATCAACACAAGGCTATTCGTTGTCATGCTTGATTCCCGGAGAGTAAGTTCCTTTCTAAATTGGTTGAACTCATTTATTTGATGGCCAAGTCCCAACGTTTGAGGGTTGCAATCAACTTCTTGATGTTTCAATGTCAATTGTTTGTGGAAAATCCCCACATTTCATAGGTAAATCCACTATAAATGGCCATTTTCAATAGCTAGGGTAAGTATCAATTGTTTGT
This sequence comes from Symbiodinium sp. clade C Y103, assembly GCA_003297045.1. Classification (NCBI taxonomy): domain Eukaryota; class Dinophyceae; order Suessiales; family Symbiodiniaceae; genus Cladocopium; species Cladocopium sp. clade C. The sequence goes on along the minus strand of BGPT01002204.1, from coordinate 33,404 downwards.
GGTTAGAAGCTGGAATTGACCTTTTTGGAGGTTTGACCCCCCCCCACCCCATTCGTTTCTGCTCGGAACCCATTAAAATAGATACACCCCCGAGACTTGATGTATAAGAACTATTTGACAATGGCTTTAGTTGAACATTTGAAGTCGTGAAATTTATGGTTAGACCCTCGAAAATGGACCTCCAAACTAGCCATCTTCAGTAAAGTCATCTCATGTCATCTTGCAACCAGCATATCCTTTGGGGGTGTCCATCTTAAATCTATGGGATATCCGCGAACGGCAGATTTTTCTCATCCCAGAGTCTCTGGATCCTGATGGGTGTCCGGCAATGCCTGCGGCTCCCCAGAGGTGTACAAACGATCCCCTCAAGATGTTTTGTTGGACCGATTTCTGAATGGTAGAACCAATAGAATTGGAAGTATATATGGTATAACTATGTAGAACTATAACCAATATTGGAATAGGATGGAATAAGAATACCAGTAGTACCCGCACGAGGCGGGGCGGAAGTTGCCTTTTGGATATACTATAAGACCTTTTTCATCTATAGAACTTGCTTGCACCGTGCGTGCGCCAGGCCCGTGCGTGCGTGCGCTGCGCACATGTGCTGCGCTGTTGAAACAATGTCACAAATGAAAGTCCACACTTCACACTTCA
>BGPT01002204.1:0-25922 GCA_003297045.1 Symbiodinium sp. clade C Y103 | reverse complement strand
CTCTAGCTCACCACTTCTCTAGCTCACCACTACTCCAGCTCACCACTTCTCTAGCTCACCACTTCTCTAGCTCACCACTACTCCAGCTCACCACTACTCCAGCTCACCACTACTCTAGCTCACCACGACTCTAGCTCACCACTACTCTAGCTCACCACGACTCTAGCTCACCACTACTCTAGCTCACCACTTCTCTAGCTCACCACTACTCCAGCTCACCACTACTCTAGCTCACCACTACTCTAGCTCACCACTTCTCTAGCTCACCACTACTCTAAGTCTCACAATTCTATTTGTCCGTAACTCGGAAGATTGCTTCCCAACTTCCTTTGACAATGTTGGAAGACTCGTGGCTAGCAACCAGATGCGCTTCGATCGTGATGGGCAATTCAATAATCCAACTCCTTGCAACAGGACAGAGCTGGCGAATGAGCAGCGGCCAGCCGCTGAGTTACAGCAGCCTGAATACTCTCGAGTGCGTGGGAATTGTCATTCGGTCTTAGGTAATTCGTGTCCTAATGTGTACTATGTCACTCTCTTTCTAAGTAATTTCCACGCACGAGAAGGAGGAGATGAATCCTTTCAATCCCGCGTAGCCAGGATTTCTGCGCAACTGCTGAGGGTACCACGGGGTCATCAGCACAGCTGATTTAGGTACCTAAAATGGCGGTACTGTGGCCATTGTGCATGTCATATTTTGTGTTTTTTTGCAGACCATATTTTGGGGAAATGTTCCTTCATATGGGCTTGCCGAGATCTTAGATGCGGTAGGTGATACAGTGTCTATCTATCTATTATTTGCATATAATCATATATATGTATATATATATATATGATTATGCATGGATATAGAATTTAGGTTCCTGAAATGAAACGTCCCTTGACACAACGAAGGGTACAGGCCAAACCGTTGGTGATGTTTGATGATGCTGACGTGACTACTCCTTTATCAGGTCTTGTTTGTTACAGGGTCATGGGCATGGGGAGTCACGCGGGATTCTCATTAGAGAGGGGTGTCCCTTGATGACGGCGTGCCATGCTGTTGTGCAGCGCCTCCTGCTCGAAAGCTTGGGCTTGGTTGACCCACCTGCTGGCACGGCTGTGGCATTACCCACGCTGCAGCCACCGGCACAGCTGGATATGGCACCGTGCTTTGCGGATGACGGCCTTCTGGCCGGGCCCTCGGGCGAGGTACTGCGGGCCTTGCAGCATTGGTCATTTGTCATGCCACGTCTTGGTCTTCGGTTGTCTACTGCCTCTGTTGCTCCGGTTGCGGGAAGCCGGCACCAGGTCGACTTTCGACCCTTTGCTGCCTTGGGTTGTTCCGTCTGTGCAGACGGCAATTTTGAGGTCCTCAAATCGCCGGTAGGTGATGCAGCCTTCAACCAACACTATTGTTTGCAGCGGGCCGCCCAACAAGCAAATACAGTGCAATTGGTTGGTGCTCTGGAGGATCCTCAGGTTGGCTATTATTTGCTGCGGTGGTGTTGTACAGGTGGCCGGATGAACTACCTGGCTCGCACCACCCCGGCTCGGCATTGTCTCCCTGCTCTGGTTGCCTTTGACACGGCCTTGCATGATGCGTTTTGCGCTTCCACTGGGTTTGCCTTGGACCCCCAAGCGTGGAAGCAAGCGCGCTGCCCGTTGCTAGTGGTGGCCTTGGGCTTCGCTCTGCCGTCGACCTTGCGGATGCGGCGTACATTGGCTCACGTGTCATGGTCTTGGATCGTTGCCGCGCCTTGTGGGCGCCGGTCGCTTGGGATGGCTCTGATGGCACCACTGACCTTGGATTGGCCATTGCCCGGTGTAACGGGTTGCTGCACCAAGCTGGTCTTCAACCACCTTTGGGGGATCAGCCGGACCGCAACTTGAGCCAATCGGCCATTTCACATCGCCTACGAGCGGTGCACACTTTGGCTTGGAAGACTGTTGCTGGCACTGATGATGTGTGTCGCCTCAACGCTTGTTCTGCGGAGTCTGCGGAAACGGTTTTGAATCTTGTCCCTTCGCGCGTACTTGACACCAACCTCTCCAAGGACGATTTCCTGACTTGTTTGGGTGGTCGCCTTGGCGTCGATATGTGCAGTGGGGGTGGGGCTTGCCGTTTCTGTGGATTGCCAGTGGATGTGAAGGGGCGCCACCCTCAATCGTGCATGGCAGGTGGTGATGCTGTTGCTCTCCACAATGGGCTGCGGGACCTCTTGCACGACTATTGTGCACGGGCCCAGCTGCGACCCCAGGCAGAGGCTCCCGGACTTCTGGATGGACGGCGGCGACCAGCTGACATCTTCCTCCGAGGTGCTGTCGGCCTCCTTCCAGCATTGCCGGACGGCTCCCGCCCAGTTGGGCTTGGTGCTCTAGCCTTGGATGTGGCTATCATCAATGCCTTGGGCGCCAGCCACTGGGATGATACATTGCGTGGTGCGCCAAATGCCGTCACTGCATACGCTCAGCAGAAGCGAGAGCACCTGAACACCGCTGCCTCTTGCCAACAGGTTGGTATTCATTACCAGCCTTTGGTATGGGATATCCAGGGCGGATGCACAGCAGAGACCCGTGCTTTCCTTCACCGCCTTGCTGGCCTCGTTGCCACGGTTGAGGGCGCTGATTTGCCCATTGTGAAGGCCCGCCTCTCTGACCAGCTTGCGGTTGTGCTGGCTCGGGGGGCTGGGCGGGCACTGCGTCGCCGGCGTCGGGCTGCTGGCGCGCCGGTACATGCTTCAGGCCTTGTTGCTGGATTGATTTTGGAACCTTGAACTTCTTCGTTGGCATTGGATGATGTTGGCATACTCGGTCTCCTTCACGCATATCTCTGAAGACAGCATGGTATTTCAGCAATCTTTTCCTGGCCACCTTGTATCACCTATTGCCTGCCTTGACAAGAAGCAATGAGTAGAGCCAAACTGAGGCTGGTGAGTCTCGCTGTTTCACAGCCTCCATTTAGTTTTGTCTCCGGTGAGGCTCCTTTTGTATTGGGTATCCCGTGAGGTTTTTTTCACCTCCCCAAGGGCGGTTTTTTCCTCATGGTGAACACTTTGCAATATTTATTTGGTGTGTCGGTCTTTTTGCCGAGCCCAAGAGTCGGCACGGAACCGCTGGATATGCTGTTTCATGCGTGCTTTCCATTAGAGATACGCATGTCGTTTCCCTAATGGTCCAAATACCTTCTTAGAATGTTTTTGGACCCAAAAAGCATCCCCAAATACCGTCTAAGATGGTGTTTGGAGCTGCTGCTTGGTTTAGTCACACCAACATACACCAACTATTTGAATTTCACCGCTTGAAATACTTATCTCTCAGGGGTATCCAGTCCACGGGAAAGAAACATGAAAGAACTATCCCACGCAGGACACATGGTTGTTGCTTTCCAGATCTTTCGAATACTGGATTTACACGATATGTGTTGTTGACATGAGAAATGAGCCCAAGTCCTGCAAATTTGCAATCAATCAACTAATCAATCAATCAATCAACCTTGAGAGGTTTGAAATCACCATCCCAGATTTTTCTTATCTGGGCATGGTTTCCTGTAAATGTTTTCTGCAATTACCCCGTTCCAAACGGACTGCATAGCCCCAAGCTGAACCCTGGGGGGGCCCTTGGCAGCTGCGCAGTGATCCGCGGGGCACCGGTTCAATAAATCTCCGGTTCTGGGATGGTCAGGTCGGGGATTCTTGGACTGGGAGGATACCAGGAGGAATCAAGGTGGGGATTTGTTTGATGGGGGGAAGGCCCAAAATATATGACAATTTTGAGATGAGACCCATATGTTTGGTATTTGTTTGGTATTTCAATTCCGGAGGTACAGGGTCCGCAAAGTTCCTAGAAGAATACAGACCTGAAGTGTTTGGGCCAAATCCTGGAGCATGGAATGACTTGCAGGACCCAAGTCCCCAAGTTTCACAGAGTTGCTCCAACCTACTGAAGGTCAATGACAGCCACAACGCAGGGAAATTTCTGATTACAGAATTTTACTATATTTATCTATATTTACCACCTTTTCATTTATCAGAGTTGCATAAGTTTACCATAGTTTTGCTGTACTCCCCCTTGTGTATCTAGGGCGTTGGGAGCAACCCTGATTCAGAAAGGTATGATGGGTTGCTGCATTTTGGGGACCAAGATGCATTAGTTATGGGCTGACTGGGCGCGTTTGTTGCATGTCCTTCTTCCAACAACACATGAATCTGTGATGCTGAAACCAGACCTGACCTTCCGGTGAACCAACTGTACAGATTCGACCTGTTCCAATGCAGAAACTGTTTCCTCTCGGCATCGCTCAGCCAAGAGGATCCAGGTGCAACAAAAAAAACTGTGTAGTTTCACATCGAAACCAACAACTTTCATCAACTTTCCACACCAGGATCTTTGTTTGGTCTCAGAGTGTCTTTGCGACCCTATTGATTCGAAATTAAGATTTTGCAGGTGAACGATGGTTTCCATTGCAATGATACACGTGTTCCCCTTAAAAAAGAGTCCACTGCAATGAACGCATTGCATAGCGTTGGTTTATGTCAGTCTCATTTGAATGTGCCATGGTTTTCCCATGGTTTGCTCTCAATGCTTGCTTTAATATGGGGAATTTAACCAAACCATTCAAAGGTGACCCCCCCAACATTAGATGGTTAATAGGCCCTTAGCATATAGTGGTTGTTGGTGTTTGATAAGTTGTAAATAAGGGCTCTATTACTACTTGCGTAAGTCACCATTGTCTTTTACCAGAATCGATTTTAAGCCCAATATATAAAAATCACAATGATTGGTTATTTTAGTCAATCATTGGTTAGTGGAATCTCCATGATGTTTCCAAAGATGAAGGCATGAGAAGCACTGGCTCTCTTGAGCGAGGCACTGCTGATGGGGCACCTGATGGTGTGGGGGACGTGCGCATGGAGTGGCTAAAGGTGCGACTCAGGACTGAGAGTTAGGTGATGTTCAGCTTATGCCAGGCATACTGTTGAAACTGTTTCTAGCACCATGGTAACCTTGTTGCAGAAGCATGCAGAAGCCACTTTTGGAATCCTGTTTTAGCGATCAGAATCTCAACAAAACTTGCATCTTCGATGATTAATCAGAAAGGATTTAGCAAGATTTTTTTGCAGGGAAATTCCCATGCGGCCAGCCGCAAGCAGTTGTTCACCGCCTGCCACCCTGGCATGTCCTCGTTGTGAATCCGGATCCACCTGTCCACGGCAGAAAGCTGTGCAGTTGCGAGGCTGCAACCGACGCCAATACTAACGTTGGTACCCCTTCCATTGGTAAATTGGGGGTTGATGCAGTTCCTGGCAGTTCCTGGGGCAACAGTAACACATGGTTGGCGGCTGTGTCCTCCGTCGCGAAGGGCAGTGGCATGGTCGGGTTGCAGGGTTCCACGGTGCGGTTGAAAGGCAGCCCCTTATGCCTGAGATTTTGACAGCCGTGTGGGGCACAGGAGTGGACAGAGGTTCCAAGCGGAATATGGGATAATGTATATGGTATTATATGGTAACATTGTATACGTGCATGTATATATAATATAGTTATATTGTATATATATATATATTTATTTGTTTGTGTATTATATAATATGTATATCCTTTTCAGCCACATGGGTATGGGATCGAAATTGTTTGCTTGAAGCCCTTGTAAACTTTAACCAGTCAGTATAATGGATGATACTGTACCAAGAGAATTTCGTTGCACCTACCCTCCGGTACTCGAACATGGCAATTGAAGATCCGCCTTTTTTATTTGAAACAGCCAGTGGCAAACCAAGGGTGGTGAGCTGGGCACCAAAAATGGGATGCTTAGATACAGAACCTATATGTGGACACATTTGGAACATGTGGATACCACCAAATTTGAATGATTTGCGTCCTCAAGCATAAAATTGAAAAATAATTCTTAAGGTGGAAAAAAAGCCCATGAGGGTTTAAACCTGTGTTTGTTAGGTCACTGTTTTCTTGAGATTGCTATAGGGGAAAATAAAATGGATTTAACAGCTATTGCCTTTTTTTCAGGCATCGACTCATCAGAATATGGTTCCAGGTCTACCATTTTTGAGCCGTTCCTGCCCATCCTGGGGTTTCCCGTGTACCAATGTGAGTTAAAGTCAAAGGCCCTGAAACAACTGCTTTTCAGTACTAGATATCAGTCATGTTCAGCAGTGCACCATTCATTCTATTCTCGTCATTTCTTCCATTCAAAACATGGGTGTGTCCGAAAATTCTGTATACCAGCGCAATGGCAATTTTAATAGGAAAAATGAATGGAACATGATTAACCTGTGGATTTTGAAGTAATCTGTTTTCAGACAGTGTTGGAGAAGCGACTCTTCTGTCCACTCAGCTCAATGGCGCGGCGCGTATGGTTACCGGCTCGGCAACAGCAAGTGCAAGGAGAAAAGGGTCACCTACTTCCCTTCGGTAGCCGTACCGTAGCCACACATGGCAATGGGAAATCCTTTGTAAATTGATGTTTTAAATGTTTTTAATGGGAAAATCATCTGGAAATGGAGGATTTTCAATTTTGATGTTTGATCACTGGAGGGTATAGAACCATGAAAAAAGCGGATGTTACTATGAAATAAGCGGGTGTATATAAAGCCACGGAACAAAAATACGTAAGGAGTGTATTTGAAAATTGTTTAAAAGGATTTTTTTAGCGGTTTATTCAATCATGAAAAATATAGATTTAAGCTTGAATACAGTAATGGGGAGATTAACTTCAATGAGCTGATGATTTAAACATAAAAAGTCGGGGTTGGACTATCAAACATGGCTCTTTACCCATGAAAAAATCTACGAGCTTTCGGTATTTCAAAATTGCTTCGCCCTAGGACTCACCGATTCCATCAATGAGTTTTTGAAGCAGAGACCTATTGGTCCCATCAACATCTGTCAACTGTGTTCCTCCAAGTCCAGTCAGGCATCAACTTGGATTTGCATAGGATCAATCCTCAGATCCGCGCATTTTGCATCTCTGTTTTGTTTGGAAGAGGGGACATTCCTCATTCTGGGGGTTCAACATCGCTTGACATTGTGGTTTAATACCATAACTACCCCTTGAAGTTGACGCTTGTGGAGGAAACATAGCCCTGGGCTTGACTTTTTTTTTCAGTGTGAAGCCCTGCCTTTTGCTGGTTGACTCCCCAAGTGTTTCTGGTTAGACCCTCAATATTTGACGAACCTCTCCTCCCATGATTTTTCTTTGTGAGTGTGGGAAAATACATGTTTGTTTGAAACCATTGAAGACAGGCTACCCCTAAATCCACTTGTTTACCGCCATGTTTGCGATCAAGAGGTGATTTTGGTAGTCTAAGTAGTGATTTTGGTAGTCTTTTTAAGGCACACCCATCTCCCAACTTTTCCTTGTTGTTCATTTGGATCCATATTTGTTTATGGTTGGTGGTTTGAAATCTGTTTGATTTTCCATACTTCCTTGGATTGGCTGAAGGGAAATGTTTCAACCCCCAATAAATTTGATGATAAAACACATGCTTTCCGGTGAAGATGTCCCCCAACCAATCCATGCTCCGATCATGTTTGGTGATTTCCCCATGCAATCCCCATGAAATTCCACGAAATCCTCATCAATTCCCAGGATTCCCATGGACGTCCACCGCCAGGTCACCAAATCCTGGGCTCCATGAGGAGGTGGCAACATTTTGGTCCAACTTCAGCAGCTACATACAGTGGAAATACACCATGATTGATTAATTAGGGGGGAGTATTGCCCAAGAAATCCATATACCCCCTAATACTAAACCCCCCCTAAATAGTCAACACCTCGGGTAGTTTTTATTATTAAGGGGGTATTTGATATTGGGGGACCTCTATTAGTAAATTGAAAACCTTGATTGAAAAAAAAACATTGTTTTTCGATTTCAAAATCAAGTAATGATTAATTAATGTCCTTTGTAAAATCTACTTAAAGAATTGCAAAAAAAATGGATTTCGAAGCGGACCCTAATAGTAAATTAAAAACCGTAGAAAAATATCAGGTTTTAACTTACGGACCCTTATAAAAAACACCGTGGAGATGACTAGTTTTTTTATTATTATGGGGTGAAACCCAAAAATGGTACCTTAATCATTAAAGTGTTTTCAAAAGGGGATCAGTTCAAAGTTAAATTGGCCAACCTCAAATTTTCCGAAACTGAAGACGGACCCTAGTTTTTTTTTCATTTGGGCGGTCAGTAATAGGGGGAAGGGATTAGTGATAGTCTGATACTTCAATGGTCTCTCCACATTAAACAGCATAGGGGGTTATTTGTCCGGAGTTGACATTTAGACATGTTTGTTAGAATGTTTATATGATTTGGCTATACTTAGACTTAATGAATCTTGATGACCTGGTTGTCCATTTGAGTTTAGAATTGAAGAGTTGATAGTTATTGTTTGAAGTCTGATCTCATCATCTTGTGGTTGCAATGATATTTCACTTCCAGGCCCTCGCCAAATTGATGAACACAAAGTTGTTTCAGAACTACCTTGACCCTCAAAGCACCTCTCAAAATGGGTAAACACACTATAGTTCATCACATTTTATAATTGTTGGGTACCTACTTCTGATGTCAACGAGGGTCTAGTCTAGGTACTTCAAATCCCACCGAGAAATGAATGCGAACATATTATATGATGTAATATCATGTAATACAATGTCACACGCTGATATTATAGTAATAGTATCTATCTCTAGTATGATATACCAAGGTGTTCAATGACTTGTTACATCGCACGGAGGTTTGTTGCAGCTGGCTTGTAACATTTTGTACAAATCAACAGAATAAATTACACTTTCGAACAAATCACAACTGCACCGCACACTGCACACCCTCTCCCATCATTTGGTTTTTGTCGGGGTCATAGAAAAGAAACCTAAATTACATTGAACAAGAGAGAACCTCAGAATATCATTCAGAACATTAACTATCATGCAGAATATCATTCAGAAATATTCAGAATGTTCTATCAGGATCATTCTCATTCAGAATCTCTAATATCTCAAAATTCGTTGTAGTTTCACAATAAACAACATATTTCACCATAATGTTCGTATATGTTCGTAAAGCAATGCCATAAACTAGCTATAGTTTGATGGTCTCAATCCCACCCATGGTTTTTTTCTTGGGGATAGTGGAACCTGTCCCACATCTCACAAGGCCCAGATGCAGGACCTGGGTGAGCTCATGGGGGTCATGGGGAGTGATGGAATGTTGTGATTTTTCATGGGACCAAAAAATGGGGTTTCAATGGGGAACCAACAAATTTCATGGGACATATCATGGGATCCGACTCTGATCTTCGGGGCTGAACTTTCAGGTTTCCTGTGTTCCATGAATTTGGGGGGATGATTGAAACATCCCACATTTTTGGCGTCCACCAGGGTACCAGGGTTTTAACCCAGAGCCATTTCCAAACTATCCATAGATATCCATAGGTTGATCGGATTGGAGGCAAACATCTGAAACCATGAGGATCCCTGGGGGGGCAGATAGGTTTCCACCTGGGGAGACTTGACCGGTTGTGTCCAACCGAGCTTTTTAAAGCATCTTTGCACGCCTTTGAAGGAAAATCTGTTGTTACTGTAAGTTGGAGGAAATCCGTGCCGAAAATCTATCGAATCTATTCGAATTTGGCCAACATTTGGATGAGACAATGCATTCTGCAAAGGAAAAGGCGCGATTATCCCTATATCATCCTATATCCAAGTCAAGTCACTGTATATCCAAACTATCCAACTTACATTCAAGTCATAGCGAAGTTTCCCACCCCTTGGATGGTTCAATTCTCCATCCCTTTGATCCGGGATAGGACTTGGATCACGCTGAGTTGACTTGGAGCTTTCAGAAGATCCACATGACCCTGCGGCGATGGTCTGTTGGTCCCAAGGAAGATTCCATTCCCAATGGAAGGTTATTACCCGCAAAGTAGCATAGCTATGGAACATCACCACCAGTTTTGATATATATATATATACATGAACCATCAATGGGCCATGTTCTGTAGCTATGTTTAGTTTACTGGAGGTTTATCATTGAGAATACATAGGGATGTACCAACAATAATAGTACAAATAATGGAGAGGACCCCGATATATAAGTGTTAATGGTACATTCCATATCCACTGGAGGATAAATTATTGTTGATTATGTATGATTATATATTATATAATAGGGATGTATTTACAACAATCATTGAGTATGTATACATATATATATATACTATAACTGTTTTTGGGGATGGTTTATTCGTGGGTATACCAATAGGGAAAATGGTAGTTTGGTGGGGATATATATATATATATCGATTATCATAAGGCAAACGTGTATTTTTGGCATTTCATGAGATGTATATATATATGATATATGGTATACCATACCAATAGGGATATATATATATATACGTATGTATGTATACGAGTACAATAGGGGTATACCCGGAGTATATCAGATGATAGCATCGAATAACATTATCGATGAGGGTAGACCCAATGATAAACCATCCCCAATAGAGGGTAATGAAATTGGGTATTCCCCTAGTACTTGTAGTGGGATGATGTTCCTACCCGAGGCGTGGGCTCATGGGAGTGTGGCACTGGGTTTACAACTGGATCTATGCATTTGGGGGAACCAGATGGGGTGTATTTCGTGTAAGGGGCCCTAGGGAGAAGGGATTGGTACTTCGGGGTGCGGTTGGGTTTAGTATGGTTTACGTGTCTATCACTATCCATAGTAAGAACCTCCCGCAGATATCCGCAGATGGGATATAACTTTGATATAACCCCCCCTCACATTTGGTGGGTGGACGTGACTTGGGGGTGGAGTTCCACTAGAATGTGGTGGTATTGGTTTATATCATCCAAACCTTTGTGGATGGTCTACACTGAGGATCAACCATTTACTATTCTAACCCCCTTATCTGGCAGGGACCAGTCCGTGGAGATGGTATTGGGATCCTGAAAAGCGCGTTTGACTTCAGGGCTGGTTGGCCAGCGGCTTGGTAGACACCTCCACGTCTTCCATGACATGTGTTTTCTTCCTGGTGTGTTTGAACATGCCTCATAGATTCCTTATTCCTTTAGTTTCAGAATGTTTACAGATAGTTATATAACTTATACAAGCCTTGATATCCATGAATACACATGATTATACAATGCATGATATATTATAAGATATAATATTTCTTGGATGATCGTCGCCTTTGCGTTTGCCTTTATCCAAATTAGTATCGTCTGAATTTGTTGGAAGATGCAGGATCACCTTGGAGCTATCTCGAGCGGGGAGTGATGAGGTCCGATTTTCCAAGCTCCATAGTGGTGGCCGGGTCTATGTTGGAGGGATTATCGATATGATGTGTGTGTTTTTTTTGCGGGGGGCTCTAAGGATACGATTTGAAAGGAATCTAAAACAAACAATGGCAAAATAGTGGACAAAGTTGGAAATCCATCTTTTCAGCTATATACGTGGTGTGAAGAATAAACATGTCACATCATCACACTACCCAAGTCCAATGCAGCTTGCATGAAGTGGGTTCACCGTTGTTCCATTTTTTTGTCAGTCAAAATTGCACTTTTGAGATACTCTTTGGTGATTCAACATTCCCCATGTATATACAGTATATATATATATATACAGAATTATACAGATGCTTTACCTAGTAAGTATCGCCATTTTCATGGTTGTTTTATCTTAGCAGAGGATATATGTATATATATATATGTATATGTACCCAATTTTGGACAAGAAAACACACACATCCAAAGAAATATGCACAGGGAGTGCGACACGGACCCTTTTTGCGTTTCTTCTGTCAGTCGTGTATCAAATGCCCAAAAAAACGAAGGGTGATCCCCAGTGAAGACTCGGTTATTGTGGCTCAAAGGAGAATACTTTGGTGACATCATTAGTGGTTAAATCCCAAATATCTTGGTGGTCAAATCATGGTTAAACCAGATTAAATATCCGTATTTGATGGCCTTTGTTGAAACTGTGTCCCCGGTTTGTAGTGTTTGACATTGACAAAATCCCGATTTGTCTCGCGTTAAAAAGAATGGGAAAACTCGTTGAATTATAATAGCAAGGTTGGTTGAAATTACTCGCATTTCGCAAGGGTTTATGGTAGATAGATTTGTACTGGGATTAGCTAAGTTGGTTGATAAGTTAATCAGTTTTGAGTTGCAAACATCCAAGGACATAGCAAATCTTAGCCCCGTCAAATTGCATCTACTAAGTGGTTTCCCAATGTTTAACACTTTTGCTAGACTAGATCTATACTTGCTATGCACATCTATATATCTATATATATAATTCTGGGACTTATGAACCAGCTCTCCTTTCATGGGAACATCTCATGAGGATCCTTTTTGTCGGGCCGCAGTCGCAGCAGGTGGAGCTCTGGCGTCGCCTGGGGCAGCTCTTCTCGCGGGACGCCTTCCAGCGCCCGGTGCAACGCTTCCTCCAGCGCTGGATGCAGCGGCAGCGGCGGAGAGCCGCCGTCAAGGCGCGACAACGGCAACGAATCGAGGGGAAACCATGGGAAACCATGGGAACATGTGGAAATTCCCTAGGAAAAATGTAGATAGACATGGGAAAAAATATGGAAACATGACGGAACATGACGTTTCATGGAACAAAAATATATGGGGTGTGAATGGGTTTTCAATGTGATTTTCGTGGCACTTAATCAGATTTCTATAGGAAAACCAACGGGGAATATGATGGGAGTTGATGGGATATATAACTATATATAAATATCTGATATTTTGGGTGTGTCTGAAGATGGGGGGATACCCGCCAAAAACGATCATTTCAATTTTCAAAACGATGATGCACCAGTGGATTTAGGGTTGTCCCCTAAAAGACATTCCCGATTATAGCAAAAAAATGGTGGAACAAATGATGGAACAGTCAAATCTTACTCAGATAGTGCCAAATAAGGCGTTGGGATGAAGATTTAAGAGATGGAAAAAAACAAAAAAAAACCTCAAAACTTGGGAAAAGCCAGTCTTGACGAGTGGGTTTGGAGTTTCAATGGCTTGAATCAATGGGAAAATAGCGATCAAAAATGGGGAATTAACATGACTTAACAAACAAAGATGGGAAGTTGACTACCACACATGGAGAGTTCATCCATCGAAATGGAGGTTTTCTGCAACGACTAAGCCGTTGCTTTCTCACTTTCCATCCAATCTGGGATGGTTTTGATTAACATTTTTGGGATGAGTGGCTCGAAACGGGCGATGCCCTGAACAAATCTACAACACGGTGAATCACAATGATATTTCAAAGATCTTTGACCTATATATAACTATATGATGCGTATGGTTTCCGCCATGTCTGTGTCAGTTTTTTCTAAGAGAGTGTAAAGCGACAATTTGCTATGCCTTCCGCTAATCCAACATGGCAAGGGTGAATCTCCCATTTATAGATCATTATTTTCCCAGCTATAAACCACCTCCATCTATATGTGGTTTCCCATAATTTCCCCATAATTTTCCTATATTTATTTGCCAATGAAAAGCTTCATTTTTCTAGGAGATTCCCTAGCAAGCCATACACCAGGATCCACCAGACATTCTCCGGGCCAGGAGAATTTGGCGCCTGGAAAAACTGCCAAGCCTGTGCGGATGGATGAGACTCGATATGGTTGCGGCCGGGGCGTCGCGGCTGGTAATATCAGTAGATCCAGAAGATGTCAAGAAGGAGATGGATAGTGGATCTATTTCATATTATAAAAATGATATGACAATTATTATGAAGTAGAGAAATCCATACCTAATTAGATCTAATTAGTATGTATCCATACATATAGGCACATGCATGCACATAGTGAAAGAGAGAGGGATTTCTGTGTGTGTGTGTCCTGTGTGGGAGTGTATGTGTTTGTTTACAATGTATCTCATTCATCCAAGTTTTCGAAGAAGGAAATTACTATTAATTACACTAAATCACTGGTTTACCGGCAGCATGTTTGCCTCGATGCTGATTGATTCTGGTTTATAAACAAACGTTCAGTTTGGTCAGTTATATCCCCGCTATTTCTCTACCACCTTCCTATTTGTGTGTGTGTGTCTATTTGTTTGTTTGTCTATCTATTTCTACATTCATTGTTCTGCATATTTAATCATATTTCTCTGTTTGCCTATCTTTAAATTAATTGGGTGATTGCGCGGCATGAGCTAGTTTGGATGAACTGTACATATCAGGTTGCTAGATCCCTACTACACCACTATTTGCATGCATATGCACATTATATATAGACTGTATGATATATATACTTCCATTTAATATATGGGTACGCTAGACTATATAGGTATATATATATATATGCTATATGTATATAGGCTGTATGTATATAGGCTATATGTAGGCTCTCTTTCTCTCTATACATTGAGGGGATATAGATATATAATATATATATATAATATACACTGTATAATTCATATACATTTTGGATACATGAACCTTGTTACATCCCAAAGTTCATCCTAGTTCCATCCAAGTTCGGCATCTTTCTCCCGGGCCACGCAGAGGACTATGCCAGCCTGCGAGAGCTCTGTAGCGACGAAGATTTGCCAGGTGTGGCTGAAACATTGGGTGCCAATGGAAAATTATGTTGTTCATCCTTTAAGCATCTACCCTCTGGTAAATTAACATAGACCCTGGCAGATAGGGATTGGAAGATTAGTTTTGTCTAAAAATAGCTATTCTCAGGGTCTATGTTAATATACCAGATGGTATCTTAGGGACTTTCTGGAATTTGAAGCTATGGCCTTATAGAAATTGTTGAACCCTCCAAAGTTGCCGTGGTTGCTGAGAGGCCGTGCCCGCTAGTTATCAGTTGGTTTGTACCCACCTACCCAACACTTACTCTAGTTGTGGTCACCAACCAAGCCCCAAAAAAAAATGCCGAAGGTTGGGTAGATGGGTACTAAAAGTCCAAAAGATGCCGATCCAGCAGGCACTCCTTTTGAGCCAGGTGCCTTTCCACATTCAGTCCTTAGCCAACTCCGGAAGACCCTGCTCTCTGCCACACGACCAACGGCTGCCGTGCTGCAAGCGGCCGTAGAAGCGCTGGAGAAGTGTGTCTCTGGTTGCAGCAGCTGCCGGGGCGGGCTGGAGAGTCTTGAAGATTGGCAGAAGTCTTGAACATCGGAAAATCATGGGAAAATCCTCTAGAAATTGAGGCTTTCAGCTGGGAAAATACATGAACATGAACAGAATCAGTTGGATAATTTTCATTGCTATGTTTGATTGCGAGATGGTACAGTATAGGACCTATCATCTTGATGATGGGGACCCAACACAATCCACCGAAATTCCTCATTGTAAAGTCATGATGGTAGGAAACTGAAGGAAAATCCTTCATCTTGGAAGTCCTTTGGTCCTTGAGTTCAAGGAATATGGAGGAACCTCTGCAGCTCAGTCTGATTTTGTGTTTTACAATTTATAGTCGGCCTTTACCACTTCATGTCGATGGTAAAGTAACATAGATATTGAAAACCAATAGTTGTTTGTAGGAATATGATCTCCAAATGGCGGATGTTCCACATCTACGTTTGTTTCCAGGAGAGTCATCCAATTTTATATTGCCTGTACATCCCTTCCCTTCATCTGGGTGTGTCGGAAAATGGGGTGTATACCAGTATACCTGGCCAAAAGGCAATTTTGATAGGGACAATGATGATTTATCAGTGGATTTTGGGTATCCTAGTTTTGGACAAACCCAGATATATAATTCCTCTAACATAACAATACATATCGATATGAAGAATCCAAAAAGCAGATCCGCAAAAAAACATAAATCTATCATCTCCCTACCCTATACCCTTGTTCAAGAGGTAGTAAATCATCGAACTAAATGGGCCATGGCTTCCATAGCAAACTGCAAGTTAACTGGAGGGTGTATCAAAACCCACCAGACATCCACAAAAGGTCCGCAACATTCCATTAGACGTCTATCAATAGAAATCCATAGACAAATTCATTTAAAAAGAACCATCAACCATCCGTCCCTAAAAAATAGAAATCCATCAACCATCCATCAAGAATCCATTTAACATCCATCAATCATCTACATTCTCCCTACTATGTCTCCCTAGTCATCCCCACTTGGCGGATCATCCCACCAATCATAACTGACTATAAACATATATAGTTTTAACCCGTACAAAAAACGGTGGGCTTACGATCACTAGGATTATTAAACAATATTTATGAATCACTTACCCTCTGGTAGATTAAGATAGACCCTGACAATCACCCACTTTCAAGTTTGAGTGGAAACTCATCTTCTAAGCCTGATTTTCATTCCAGGGTCTATGTTCATTTGCTGGATGGTACTTAGTGGGACGATCCTCCAATGGCCCAGTCATCCCCACCAGGCGTTGGGGCCTGCGGCCCGGCCTACCGCCCCGCCTGGCAGCGCTTCGCCGCGCCCCTGCTGCGCCTGTCGGCGCAGCAGCACGGGCTCCGCAACGGCGTCGCCGGAGCGCTGCTGAGCAGCGGGGAGGCGCTACGGAGGACCTGGCGCAGATGGATGCAGGTGGGGGATCCAGGTGGAAGGTTGGGATCACCATGGTGTTTCTCATGTTTTTTTTAATGGAAAATTACCTATAGAACACATAGGAGAACATATAGGAGAACTACATCATGGGAAAATATGGGAAAATTAGAAGAAAATAGTTACAGCTGTAAATGAAGATCAATAGCTAGGAACATCATGGAACTAAATGGTGGATTTTCCAGCAAGCCATGTTGGAAGGTCGGGATCACATGAGCCACTAAGAATGGAGACTTATAGTGGATTATAAGCCATATGGGGGACATCTATCAACCAATTTTAATGAGATGGGATAGGGGTATGATCATCTATGAATTGTGGGATCATCTATGGGGATGTGCCCTCCATTAGTCAAAGGTGGCTGGCTGGGAAATCCCCGAAGTACATAGATGTTTATAACTGGTTAAACCATCGAAATACGTAAGTGGTAGATTTTACAGCAAGCCATGTTTGATTGATGTTTTATTGCTGTATTGGGTTTACTACATTGAATCAATGCTGAAGTATGGTTCGAAATTTGATACTTGGATGGGTCTTGAGCAATCATATCTTAATCTGAACGCGAAAAAATGAGCTTAAGATTACCAACATTGTTTCACGATCCTGAAATGGACTGTCGAAGTCAAATTGAGGGGCTGTTTGGCCTGAACTGATTAATTACCTTTTATTTACGCGCATGTGGATATCATCGATGTGTTTTTAAATCATTTGCCCTGAAAAAAATCAAAATCTGCATTTTCCAATGCTATCTCTTAGGACATTTAGGACCAGATCCAGAATGTTTGGGGTCCATTTTTGCGCATCGGAGGTCTGTGAGAGCTCCGGAACCACGGATCAGGCAGCTGAACATGGGAGGGCTGTTTCTATTGGGGAACTCAGAAAACCAGTGCAGTTTTTGGATGTTTTGGGCAGTTCTTTTGGGAGGTATGCCCATGTCTCGATTCGTTGACTCTTTTTCACTGGCTTCAAGATGATTCCACTTCCGAAGACGGGGTCTTTCCCACCTTGTCGCGTCACCTCCTTGGGTGTTGTTTTGATTCAACTTTCCATCGTGGATATGTCAGCCCTGAATTCCTATATAAAACCTGGTTGATTGATCAAGGGACTTCCTCGCAAATAGATTCAACTAGTATCAAATAGTGGCAAATGTGGTAAGAAGTTGCGGTTGATAGTCAAGCGCACTTTGAACATCTTTGAACTACACAGTGGTTCATTCTCATTCGGCAGGTAAGGAATCATCTGGTAAAATCTAGTCAAATCAATACAAATCTGCATGTGGTAAAACCCAATTTCATAAACCATCCCCAAGTCATCAGCATCTTAGTTTGGCTACAATTCTCTCATCATCCCCAAGTTTGGTACATGTTCATCCCCAAGTGTGGCGGTTTATGGCAGGGTTTCCAGGCTCTGGTGGCTGAAAGCCTCCACCTGCTGGCGCATGCCGCCGGGCGCCGCGGCTTTCGCCCTTGCGAGCTGCCCAAAGAGGTGGCGGCGATCGGGGCATGGCATCCTCGGGAAATCATCCCCCAACCGGGGGAACTGAGCCACTGCTTGGGGATGATCTCCAGCAAAACTCATGTTGAATGGAGATGGAACTAACGATGGAGATGGAAAAAAACTAAATTGATCTAAATTGTGCTATGGTTTAATCAGTTGAATCTTTTAGTTTTGTCGCTATACATGGAAACTCACCATAACCAGCAAATGAGTTGTTGTGGACTACCAAAGATTGACCATGATGGGGCTAGAATTTATCAGGATACTATTGGGGATGTACTCTAATGGGGATAGGTATGATATTACCAATGGGCATCTGATTGGTGTCTGTATTTTTTGAGGGGGGCTTGAAACGATTAGGTAGAAGAGTTGGGTCAAGAATGGTCAAGACGAGTTTTGGCTCTTCACCCGTAGCCACGGAACATGTTGGGTCTTCTATTCTCTATACCAACGACTTTTCTGCATCAGGTCCTCCATAACATCCTGCGGGTGGCCTGTTCGTATCTGGAGGCCGGGAGGTGGCTCCGCCGTGGTTCATAGTGAATGTTCAGCCAGCAATGATCAGCTGCTTTCAGATTCCCATAGGTTCCCTTTTCTTTGCCAAGAAGATACAGTAAGTGGAACATGGATGCAAATCGATAGATCGAATAGAAAAGCTGGTTAAAAGATGAACACGAAGAATAGTAAGGAATACTACAGTAAGTAATAACAAAGACTAGTAGACACTATTAAAACTAGATAAAACAGATCATAGCATTATATATAGCTCTATATATATATATATATTATATAATGCTACGATGTGTTATAGATTGGGTTACGTCGAATGGAAATCCCGTTGAAAAAGCAATCAAACCCTCTGGTGATATTCCCATCATATCATCGATTTCCAGAGATTTTACCCAGCCCACCCTGCCACCTGATCCGAGGGAACCCGGCTCTGCGGCACGTCCAGCCGTGCCGTGACGTTGGCGGCGCAACGCTGCCTGCAGTCACTGGGATCACTGGGACGAGAGCAGCTGATGAAGGACGGAGAGCGGGAGAATTCCACCATGGTGACCCTTTTTCATCCGTGGAGGATGACTTAGTATTGAACCATGGTGACGACTGGGGGGTCATTTTAGGAAAACCCTTCCATATGGTGAAAATATGGTGGTGGTTTTAAGGAGTTTGATGGCAAAACCATCCATTGGGGAGATTTTATGAGTAATGTGCTTGAAAATGCGGTATACCACCCAAATGGCCAGGTTGTTTCTTGGGGGAAAATGATGACAAACCATCCCTAGATGACAAGCCCTTACCAAGCACTTCGATTTGCTGAGTCGGTGACTTCTTTTTTCCCACTGGATCGAATGGAAACACACATGGAAAAACACCATTTGTCGAATCTACAGGAAAGTTTCCTGGTAATGATTATTGATAGTTATTGTATGTTATTCTCTATTTTTGGAGGGACCCCCTAAGCAATCCAAGTGCAAGAAAGACATGGCCCTTTTTGTACTGGAATGTTATTGGCTACCAATCCATTGTTGCAGTCGGGTACGCACTCCTCAGTATCCAACATGACAAACATTGCAACTTCGAGCAGCACATCTCGGGTTTTGACCCCCAAACAATGGGAAACCTTCCGTTGATATGAAATTCTCTATTTGGGGCCCTCCAAATGACTACACATCTATACTCTTCAAATTTCAACCATATCTATGTATTATTACGTAGTCAAATTCTAATTTGGTTTCAAGTCAAGTTCCAATGCCCTGGCCGTCAGTTTCTGAACGCAGGAAGTGTCTTCTGTGGCCCCTGGCCTCAATTTGGATGCTTTGCTGACAGGCCATCAGCGACATTGGGCAGTACACAAATGGAGCAAAACAATGCTTATATAGGTGGAATTTGAAGGTTTTTTGGAAATCCATGCGAAATTGCTATGTCTGATATCTTGTGTGCACTCCTTGATGTGTGTACTATATACACATGCATGTACATACATATGTGGCTGCGGCTCAAAATTTAAGACCCCGATGAATACCCTGGAGCCCCGATCCATACCCATGATCCATACATCTCCAAGGGATCTGATCCATACCCCAAAGACAAGTTGTACTTTTGCCAGGCCACTCTAGATACCTATCCATCTCAGTAGGTCCAGACACGTAACTCACTCATTCCATACTACATCCGGATCACCGCGGAACGATCCAGACCCGTTTTTTGAGCCTGTTTTTACTAGTACATTTGAGATGGGTTCACCCAGGCCGAAAGTTTCCCAGTTATACCCATCCCCAAGAATGGGTAGAATGTTTGAAGGTGAAATCATGCAATGCATTGAATCTAGGTGAACTATGATGACCTCAACCACGTCACCCTAAATTCAATGATGATTCGTTTTCAAGGCAACCCTCCAAAATTCCGAAAAGATCTTGTTTCCGAGGTTTGTGAACCAGCATTATCAATCGGGGAAAGACAATCAAAATACATCTACCCTCTGGATCCCTCTGGTAATTTAACATAGACCCTGAAATTCACATTTTTTTAGTGGAAACTAATCTTCCAACCCCTATCTGTCTATGTTAATTTACCAGAGGGTACTATCTAGTTTGAGGTGAAAGCCAGGGCACCAGGGGTTTGATCCAGATCTAATCGCTGGTGGTTTGGGGGGTGCCACATTTTCACCGAAGCCCAAATGTTCAAAAGTCCCGGAATCGGATCCTGCCAATCACCCGAGTTTCGTGTAATTTTCCCTCAACCCAGTGATTCAGATTCAGATGATTCCAGAATGGAAACCAAATCAACAAAGAAAAACAAAATTCGGGTATGCAGAGTGTATATATAAGGATTATTAGTTCAGAATAGTTAAGATATATTGAGATTCTCATGGTTTCCTGCAGACCTTCCCTTAAATCAATCCATGGATATGGCCGTTTCTCCAACGCCCCCGTGAAGAAATGCCGCTACGTCAAGTGTAGGCCCCGTTTCGAAGCCGCTGGTGGCAGTGGCAGTTCGGGAACGGGCACAGAGGTGGGACCAACTTTTGGGTTGATCAATGGATGGGAGCACTATTGGTTCGATCGGGGTTCGATTGGGATTTCATGTGAGGATTATTCATGATTTTTTGTCATTGTGTTTTGGCAATTTATTATTTCAATATGGAAACCAACCAACAATAATACGAGGATGTTTTTTTTGGTCAAACCTGGGGTTTACCCCGACACGTTCGAATTTGGTTGATTTAGATATGGAACTGAACAGGTTTGGTGGATGAGGAGGATGGAAATGTGATTGGTCGCCAATGCTTTCCAGACTTATTCATGTCTTGAATTGTTTGCCTGCTTTTCTTGGATCACCCAATTGTCCAATGGTTTCTTTCATTAAGTACTCGCGTCACTAGAGGGATAACCCCAAGACAGTTTTCCATGTAGTGAATCTTTCCCCCAAGGAATCCAACAATAATTGACCTGTTTCAGCCATGTTTCTGAAGGTCTTCCCTCACTCCGTCCGCTGAAGTGAAGGAGGCAAGTGGAATGGGGACCTTTTTCAGGGAGAGAGACGAGAAAACCCTATGGTCGACGAGCATGGCAACTGCACATATCCAATAGATATCCAATCTTTCACAAGAAAATCATTGAGGAGTACTAAAAGATCTATAATCTATACGATATATACTGTATACTGTATACTTATGTATACCTAGACCCTCCAAATACCGCAAGAACATGGTACAAGTATACTAAGATGATGGGCGAAAACACCACAAAAGTGAGGGTATTTGCAGGGTCTAGTTACAGTCTCCATAGATAATCCTGAATAGCACTGGCTGTGAAATCCCATTCCGTATACCCTCCAGTAATCAAAGATGTCAATGGGAAATCCACTTTAAATTGAGTTTTACTTCAGTCATCTCTAAAAATATACATATATATATATATATAATTATACATATATATATATATATATAAACATATTTGATTTTCCATTGATTACCGGAGGCTAAGTGGAGCTTCAAAAACCAAAAATCATCGAATCATTGCGGACTTTTCCAGATCCATTGGCAAGATCAATGGGGACAAATACTGAGCAGTTTTTAAAAAGAATGCAGGGTAATTAGATGTAATTAATGTATCTCAGGTTGGCCACAATGGTTTTTGGATGAATTCGCCACAGAGTCAGTGGCGCCTGTCTCTGCAGCTCGATTTTTTTTTCAAGCCCAAGCCGCTCGTGGGTGCCCGTCAGCGCCCGGGTCGCGTCCGGGTCGCGGGGACCCGGAGGCAGAGACATGGGGAAAGATGAAGGGAAGGTTTACCCTCCAGGAATCAAACAAAACAATAGAGAATCCCTTATTCAATGGGGTATCTTAATGGGAAAATGATTTAGAAGTGACATGTTTACGGGGATTTCCAATTGTCATGTTTGATTGCAGGAGGGTATTTATTTGGGTGTGTCTGAAAATGTCGGGAAATTCATGGAAATTCCCAAAATCCAATGGTTCATGACGGAGTAATGTGGGTTTGAGTGAATATGTTGGGAAACCCATCCACTGAGAAATCAAAATTTTAGGGCCTTATCTTCAGACACACCCATATACACATTTGGCTGGTGGATTGACAAATAACCAACATAGAGATTAAGCATCAATTGCAGTTGTATTAAAACCTCAAAAAAAATAGGGATGCAAGCAATGAACAATGACTATAGGTGTGCACCAAAAAAAATGGGTCTTTCCCAGTTTATGGCAAGTCTAAAAGGGAGATGATACCGTTGGACAGTTGGATTTTAGGGGGTACTCTGTTCTTGGACCGGCCCTTGATAGCTTGGACAACCGACATTCGAGAAGGCGTGCGATCATTGTCAGGAGCCACTGAGGTTTCAGGCTAGTGAAGCTGTCACGTCAAGATGCTGACGGAGATTGTCACTCTGAATATCCTGCATGTAACCTGTCTTCAACTGGAATATCCCAAAGGTTCTTGATAATCCTTGACTTGAGAAGGTATAGGTCCTTTGATTTGATGTTCTGCGTTGTTACCATTGGGTTCTTGCGCATCTCTGCTTCACTGAAAACGCCAACGAAACATAGGATTTATTACTCAATCTAATCGAGTCAAATCGAATCATATGACATCAAATCAAATCTGATCTATCTAATCTTACAATATCTTACATTATTCTTTTTTATTTCATCCATCCAGATATCACCTGCCGTCGCCAGGTTGTCACCCTGCCCCAAAGGGGTTTCTGGGAGACAGCACATGGGGCAGTCCCTGGACGGCATCCAAATTCTCGGAGGAACTCCGTGGAAAATGGGAATTCCCTCGGAAAATTGGGGTGATATCATGGGAAGATCCGCAACTGTTTTTTGGATTCACTTGGGTGGTGGTGAAGGGACTTTAATGGGGATGTTTCAACCTTTTTACAGGAATATAGTGGACTGTAATGGTATTCATATATATATATACATACATGTAGATATATTGATATGAACATACATACAAATATACAGATTCATATGACTATACATATACATCCAAATATACATCCAAATATAATATATATATATACATATATATCTATACATATACATCATATACGCATACTTTATATTATCCATATATATATATACATACACATATTTTATATACATACATGTATACATATACATACATGTACATACGCATATCTTGTTTATATGCAGATATAGCTAACAACAGGAAATTTGCGGCATACCCACCCCCAAAATGCAAATGATAAAATGTCAGTTGTGGCAATGATGATAGACCATGGGATTCTTTTTTGGGTACTCCATTTTCAGACAAAACATGACACAACCACATGCCTTAAGAACATGTTATTGTTAGTGGTCAATTGGGTTTGGACAGATTAGATTGCGAGCAGAACTTTTCTGGTTGGGTGGTCTCAAACATTTGAATTTGTGTCCACCGTATATTGGAGGTTGATCCCAATTGACTTGATTAGATAACATTTGTTAGATGGGTTGAAACCACCAACCAGGTGTCCTTTCTGGGGGTTTCCTTATGCCAATCATGTTTGGGCAGTGTGCAAGACCTTGCCATATCTTCTATGCAGATCATTCTCCGGAATCGCACAACATGTACAAAAGGCAGATTTCCCCAGCCACTAGGACGTTGGAGATATCACACTTTCGCCTGATATGGGTGATCTGAAAGCATGAGCTTGCTGTTTTGTTCACATGTTAATTCCAGAACTTAAGGGTCTACAACGAAAAGTATCAATCACCAAACACTGTCGTCGACGCTCTCATGCCTTCAATTGTTGCGGATAAACCACATATTTATATCCAAAGTATTCCACAGTTGCCACACAGACACCAAACATCACCAAACATTAGATTTGAAATGATTTGACGTGAGAAAATCCCATAGACATGCCCAAGAGTTGTACAACCACCTGATGCGTGTTGCGTTTGGATTCCCCCCGCTGGCGCCAAGATTCTGTTCCTGTGAACTGCATGCCGCCGGGAAACCAAGGGACGTTAGTGATCCATGGAACTTGGTAAAATCTTCAGATTATAGTTGGATGTAATTGGTGAATACCTTGATATCTACTGTAACTCACCCACTTGATATTGTTGAGTGAGCCTTTATACTATATACTGTGTTATATATATATACATACACATGTAGCTGGCTTAGTGACTTTGTTACACCCATTATACGTCTATGAAAAATCCAGACAGGTCGAGTATCCAACCCACGACATGTGGCATCGCTTGGCTTCCCTCCCTGATATTCCCTGAGATCCTGAAATTTTGTGTTGACTGAGGTAGACAATAGTCGTATACTGCGTATACTATAGTTATGTACGTGTTTACACGTACAGTAAAGATAATACAAGATAATGCGATATAATAGATACAATATGATATATACATATATATATATATGTACACACCTTGACAAGTGAACCAAACCCAGGGAGTGTGTTGGGAGAGAATCCCAATGACCAGCCGGATGAAATCACATTTTGGGACCACAGAATTGGGAGGTGTAACTACCCTCTGGTAAACTAACAGTTTGCTCTTGAACATGGCCATAGAAATCGTGGATTTTGCCATTAAAAATGGTGATTTTCCATAGAAACATGTAAACGTTTACCAGAGGGTAAAAAAGAATTGGGGGATGAAATGATGTTCAATCACTTTTCGCTGTTTGCTCTATTCAGGGACAAAGATGGTCAAATATTCAGATTCATTCGAGATGGTTGAGTTGATCTATACGGAATTTATATCATAGCATAACATTTGGCCAATCATTAGTGACATCTCAACGTGGCGATATCAATGTCAATGTACTGGATTATATCACATCTCAATACCTCACATTGCATCGCATCATACATCAAGTAATTCAATAGCATATTGCATCATATCAGATTTCATCGAGGGAGGTGCCAGTATTTATTGGTGTCCGTAATAATTTGGGCAATAATATCAATTGAGAAACCGCATGCAAAGTACATATAGCTAGAGTTGCAACCCAATTACTAGCCTTTGGTGCTTTAACATAGCTATGAAAAATCAACATTTGATACGTACAATATCTATACTGTAAATGGACCATGGTTTCCGTAGCTCTCTTAAACAGCAACGCCAGGGGGGGGTCATCAGTCGTGTCACCATCCGCGGAGCCAGGAAGATGTAGTGACAATCACAGAAAAGACAGAGTTCGGCTGGAACAATGAGGAGCAGCTGAGATCCGCTCACTAGAACCAGGTGTGATATACATATATTATATATATATATATATAGACACATGTATACCAGTAGTACCCGCACGAGGCGGGGCGGAAGTTGCCTTTTGGATATACTATAAGACCTTTTTCATCTATAGAACTTGCTTGCACCGTGCGTGA
>BGPT01002203.1:81704-96794 GCA_003297045.1 Symbiodinium sp. clade C Y103 | reverse complement strand
CAGCATGGCTCGCTGATTTTGCAACTCCAGTACCATACCTTCCATCGTTTGCATGGTCTGCACTGTCTCCGGAGAACTCTCTGGGCCCTCTGGCTGCTCGGGCTGAATCTCCAGTTGGTGGATCAGGAACTGCAGCAGCATGGTGAGCAGACTGACCACCGCTTCGGCCACTGTCTTCAGGGCATTCATCATGGGAGCTGGCGGCATGACACAAATCAGGCGTTCCGGACTGAGGCAATGGGTCCTGATTACTGCTCTGGCTTGAGTCGGTCTTGGCCATGGTGAGGGCTATGCTTTCGATCTGATTTGAATCATGCATCCCAAATGAACGATCTAAACATTTAGATGAATCATTCTCCCCGGCATGATTGGACATGTGAATCTTGTGAAAACTTCTTTGCGGGTCAGGAGAGCACAACTGCAAAACATCAAGCAGGTACAACTCAGTTGGATTGAGTTTCAACTTGATTGTGCGNTGAATCTTGTGAAAACTTCTTTGCGGGTCAGGAGAGCACAACTGCAAAACATCAAGCAGGTACAACTCAGTTGGATTGAGTTTCAACTTGATTGTGCGATCCAACCGTTTGAGAAAACACAGGTCTTGTGATGTATCTAAAATGCCGCCAAGCTGTTTGAATGCACGTTTGCTGAACAAAAATGGAGTTCCTCCTGGCAAAACTTCGATACTCAACCACAGTTTACGAGAAGTTTCAGGATGACTTTGCAAAGGAATTTGCACTTGATATTCACTCTGAAGTGTCTGATTGTTACCAAACCTGAATTTTACCTGACTAGGTGCTTTACGGATCTTGGACTGAATGTTGGACGGAAGGCACTCTAGCATTTGCTGCCAGTTTTTCTCACCAATCACACATCGGCTTGCTCCGGTGTCCAAAATGGCGTGACATGGTTTGTCACCTANGGACGGAAGGCACTCTAGCATTTGCTGCCAGTTTTTCTCACCAATCACACATCGGCTTGCTCCGGTGTCCAAAATGGCGTGACATGGTTTGTCACCTACGGCAGCAACATGACACATTTCAGGCAGGGCTTCGTGCACTTTCAGGGCTTTCACGGCACGATCNACATGGTTTGTCACCTACGGCAGCAACATGACACATTTCAGGCAGGGCTTCGTGCACTTTCAGGGCTTTCACGGCACGATCAGGCTTGAAACTTCTCACAGATGGTTCATACCTGGGCACACGGCGAATGGCATGAGGAGGAGTACTTGAAGAAACCTGGAAAACTTTCTGCATTCGGAGACCCAATTTGGTTTTCAGGGACTTATCACTAAAGGCTTGAACGACAAAAACCTCAGCATCATATGAATCACAAAACTTGCTCAACGGCGGCTGGACACTTTCGGAAGGCTCACACTCGGACGGAACGGACTCAGGCTCAGAATGTACTTCCTGTACAACGGATGCCGGATGCTCTTCTGCAATGTTGGCCGATGCAGTAGTGANAAGGCTCACACTCGGACGGAACGGACTCAGGCTCAGAATGTACTTCCTGTACAACGGATGCCGGATGCTCTTCTGCAATGTTGGCCGATGCAGTAGTGACCCCATCAGGATTTTTGTCCCGATTGGGACACTCTGCTTTCCAATGGCCACGTTGATTGCAAATACGGCAAGTGGACCGAGCAATGCGGGAAAGAAGTTGTTCCCGTTGCTTCCTGCCTTTGCCGCCCCGNCTCTGCTTTCCAATGGCCACGTTGATTGCAAATACGGCAAGTGGACCGAGCAATGCGGGAAAGAAGTTGTTCCCGTTGCTTCCTGCCTTTGCCGCCCCGTCCTTTTCCCTTGAAGCGACCATCTTTTCCCTGAGCTTTCACGGGCCAGAACCCCCTGCTTTTGCGTTTTTCAAGCAACTTGGATCTGGCCTCAAGATACGTGACCATCGCGTCGTGCATGTCAGGCACGTCCTGCAGGAAGTCCTCGAGCTCCTGTTCGAATGCACTCACTGTCAATGCATCTTGATCCTCAGCAGCTAACATNCATCGCGTCGTGCATGTCAGGCACGTCCTGCAGGAAGTCCTCGAGCTCCTGTTCGAATGCACTCACTGTCAATGCATCTTGATCCTCAGCAGCTAACATGACTTCCATGAAGTCCGCATCAAGCTCAGGCTCAACATCTTCGGTCAAGGCCATGAAGGCACGTTCCACGGGCACCTCATCACTGGATCGGGCCAAATCGNACTTCCATGAAGTCCGCATCAAGCTCAGGCTCAACATCTTCGGTCAAGGCCATGAAGGCACGTTCCACGGGCACCTCATCACTGGATCGGGCCAAATCGCCCTCCAAGGCTTCGGAAATGTGGGCATCATACACACGAGTCTTGGCTGCAGTACGGCTTCCTTGGAGCTCTGAAAAGAACTTACTTCCCAAAAGCCTGAACGATCTCACCACGNGAAATGTGGGCATCATACACACGAGTCTTGGCTGCAGTACGGCTTCCTTGGAGCTCTGAAAAGAACTTACTTCCCAAAAGCCTGAACGATCTCACCACGGGATCATATTTCAACTCTCCAGGGTGCTCAAGAAGGATCTTCTTTTTGTCCTCTGGGGACAACAAACTCTGACGCAAAAGAACATAGGCCTGCACTTCCTCAAGCTTCGTCTCGCGGCTCAGCAGTTCTAAGAAGTTCACTTCCATCCTAGAGAGATACGAATCATGGCTCTCGTCTGACCTTTGGACTGTACCGTAAAGAGCTTTTTCAAAGAATTCATACCGTTCTTCCAGTTCAGTCGCCCCGGTACTCGGTGGTTAACGCGAGTGCTCGTTCCGTATGCCCGACTGATCATTCACTCGCAACTTTGCTGGGTCAAGTCTGGCGACTTTTCTAAAGGCTGTTCCTTCCACTAGCAAGGCTGCACGAGGTGCAAGCTGACTCAGGTATTCTGTGGGCCACATGGCCGCAAGAAACTTCAGCTTCTGGGTGTATTCCTGGACATTGGTAGTTCCTGGCACGAACTTTGGAATACTGGACCATGGTAACTGCGGTGTCACATTTTGACTGGGCTCATCAGGAATCGGTGTCTCTATGGCTGTCTGCATTGGCGGAGGCATGACAACCCGGCAACTCCCTGGATCCCACTCTNGGAATCGGTGTCTCTATGGCTGTCTGCATTGGCGGAGGCATGACAACCCGGCAACTCCCTGGATCCCACTCTTTCAGCTAGCAAAAGGCCAGAAGGAAAATTGTAGCTGGAGCAACTGGCTCCGCTACCAGTGTGAAAGACCCCGGCAAGGGTTCTTCCCCACTGGCAGCGGCTGCAATCCCCAANGATGCAATCCCCAATTGCAATGGATAGGATAATAGTTGGTCCCACCAACAAGATGAAGATAATGGAATCCCTGTCCACCTCACAAGTCAGCGTAGCAAGTTTTTCCCCAAAGCTATGGCTCTCACGGCAACGGTCCAATGTCCAACACTGGAAACCTCTACCCTCCCGCCACGTTGCTTGGGACGCGAAGGGTTGCGGTTGAGCTGCACATGCACATGGTCACATCAAGGAGCACATCAAGGGATTGATAAGTGTGCAAATCACAATATTATGTATATATATATATATTGTATGTTATGTATATATATATATATATATAGACTATATACTCATACACAATTTCTACATCGACATCTGTATGGTTAGGACTAGCATTTCGTCAGCATCCCCAGATCTCACCGTCCCGCTCCTCGGGATCAACAGTGAGCATCAGCTGTCCATTGGAGTTCAAATGAGTCTTCTGTCCTGGACGATCACTGGAGGACTTGGAGGATCCTAATTCCTGGACGACTATCCCATGTTCATTGGATTGTTTTAAGGGAAAATTTACAGGAAACCATGGATTTTTCCATCAAATATAGGGGTTTCCTGTAAATTTTCCCATTAACCAATCCAATGACATGTGTAAAATTTAGAAACTGAACCCAACAAATGCAAACCAGGGACGATTTCTGGTAATTCCAGCTAGTCCCTCCAACAAAAATGACATGGATCTGGACAATCTATTGTTTGTAGACCATGTTCCAAAATGGGAAACCTATGGATTTCGGTATTGTTATGTATTGTTCTATTAATTGTCATATTTCTATCTAAATCCCCGATTCTTCGGGTCATTCCATGTTTTGGGTTTGTTCTCAAATTTGATGGTTACTCGCCATTTTCCTAAAAGTAACATTTGGATCTCATCCCAAACAAACCCATATAGATCAGATTGTTGGCTATATATCCAACTAAATACAATAGACTCTCCAGAAATATTAGTTGATTAAGATTTGCGTTTGAAATCCGTAACATATCCCTATATCACAGATTTAACACTTGGTGTTTTGTTTATCCCCAGAAAATGATCACTGCAAAAAAAACAAAAATGGACCAACTCCTGGGGCTGCTTCCGCCATGTCCAGGGTCTCAGAACTGATCTCAGAGGCCGGTTTGGGCGGAGATTCTTCAACGAAAATGGGGAGATGCCCTTCAAACTCACAAAAAGATGTGGAAAACCGTAAGTTTTCAAAGAGAAATAATGTACAAATGATACGCATGCTTGACTTTTCTTTGCAAATTCTATTCTAGTGTAATTAAGTCAGGGACATTAATGAATATGGGATGAACTTGGCTGGTCAAATGTGTGAGGCTATGACAATCCAATGATTATCGGATTTACAAATAAATTGAGATACCAAGCGAGTAAGACAGTCCTGCAAGGTTTGGAGAATGGGCAGCATCCCTTTTGCAAATGCAAATAACCTTTTTGAAAAGGTTCCTGTTCTAAAACAAGACATTTTTGTCAAAAGACAGTAGCTCTTTCAGATTCTAGAACACTGACCATACAAGAATAGTCAAGAATACAGAAAACCATTTAGAATATTTAGAACAATGGCAGTACTCTCTCAGTCTCGCATCAAAGGATTTCTTCAATAAGAAAGTATGGCATTGCTTTGAGACTACGTTTTGTCTTCTGAATAGGTGTAGACCAAAAAATTGGATGGTTGTGGATGGTTGATACCAAGAATCATTAAAAGAAAAGCTGTCTCATGCGGCTTATACTTTGACCTATATCCAAATTTGGGTTTGCCTGAAAATAATGTATCCCGCAACCGCAATATTCTATCATCATCTTCCAGCATGAAACAGCCACAACTGCAGGTGGATATACTCCACTTTCAGCCACACACACACACACACACATATACATATATATATATACATAAATTTGGTGGCTACATGCAGTATATCTCATAAGTGTTCTTCGATGATTTTTCCCATTTTGTCCCAAAGAATGGCTGAATTCATACCCCAGCTATCACCAGAACAATGGACATTTCTTCATATATGCCAATTGGACATACCCCAGAAACCTGGGTTAAATATGGATTATATATTATTACTATATATATATATATATATTATTATATATTATATATATGTATGTATATATATATATATATGGCCAATCTTCCCTGAAGCTGTCAGTTGCTTGGTGCCCCCTGCCACCTTTCTGGGCTGGTCCCCCTGCACGATCCACAGCTCCAAAGAACCTGGGAAGAGGTGTGGCAATCCATGATAGTCATACGCTTCAAAGTCTTTGAATTCTAGATGGACATTACATGTATGTATACCTACATATTTATCATGTATATTATATATATATATATACAGTATGTACTATATGTACACATGCCATGCAATATGATTTTTACCAGCACATGATTGCAAAACTGCAAATGGATGGGAAATTCAGACAGTTTTTTGTCAAGGTGCTAGTTCGACTGTGCCGAAAGCCGCGGGCCCTGGGACTCTCAAGGCATCGATCGGCAATTTCCAGCATTCGCTTCCTTCATGGCAGCTAGGATCTCTAGGTCGGCTGCTCTGGGATTGTCTCATGTCGTGCTATATCCCAATATCTGAGGGACAAACAAACATATATAGACGCGAAAAGAACATTGAATAAGAACTATCCGTATTAATCATCCTATAGATATATTGTTTATCCATCAATTGTATCTAGTTACAGTATACACATTAACTATTTATAGAATCTATAGAATCTAAGAACCATCTATTCATAAAATATCTACGTACTTCTAAGATGATCTTCCCCACTTCCCCGCAGTATGCCACGGCTCCTCTGTGCGTCGGAGCTTTGCCAACACACCACGCAGCCTTCGGCCAGAAACACCGCGGTGGCCTCGGGCTCAGCAGTGCCACCAGGAACCGCTTCAAGGCCGCAACAGACCAGGACCTGCAGCAGGGCTTTGGTGTAGGTACAGGAGTTTACAACCATTCTCCCTGGAGAAAATGATAATGATTGACCTTGAGGTTATGGGCTTGCTTTATTGTCAGACAAACCACAAAGTTGGATATTGAAGCATCTAAAGTGGTGCTTTGACATTGTTATAATGAGTAGAAGAAACAAGCAAATACGAATCTGATCAAAATTGGTTCCAGTCCGGGTACCAATTGGAACAAACAATACCACACAATTTCATGTCTTAACAAACTAATAAAGCAATATGGGGTGTCAATACGAGGTCAACAATGCTGAGCCACAGCCAAACAAGATGATTGTGCCATTCACAGTCTAATTTTATAGATGGTGAAAGGATGTGAAAAGAAAAAGAAAACTGAGAATTGCAAGGGTAAATCTACATCATTCGTGTCTTTTAGGGACCACTATCAAATAGGACAGTCCCAGTTTGAAGGTGAAATACACGCGAATCTCCTCAGGTTTCCTGGTCTCAACAAATGGAAATCATCTCGACATAGCAACAGTGACGGCTCTTTGTGAAACAAACATCTTAACGACATCCCAATCTTACCAGTCACAATTTGAGGCGATGACATGGACGAAAAATATCATCCCGAGGACATTGACAATTACTATCCCATATTCACTTCTTTCCCATGTGTTTCTGACATTTTATGTACCAATATGATATGTATACATAATCATCAATTATATGTATATATATATATACATATCACTTTGATGTCAGTCCAACCCCCATGATTGATCATTTTAGTGGGTGGAAACAAACCAATGGACCCTTCATGGTTGGTTCAGCTGCCCGCCTTCCCCTGTCCCCACTTCAAAGTGGTGGTTCTCTCGGTGGACACCAACTCGCGCACGTGCTTCAGGCTGATCCTCAGCAAGACCCAGGCAGCTTAAACATGAAGCACAAGGGTTCAGGAAAATTATTTGATTTAAGCTCCATATATTATTATTGTTAACTGGTTGGCATGATTTCCATCTTTTGTAATGATCAAACTGAAGTTTGGATTGATAAACCTGCGGCTGCGTGGCCCACCAGGCCCACCATTAAAAAGAGTCCCCAAAAAAGAGAATCTCATAAAATAACACAAATGTGCCAAAACCATCTTTGCGTTTGGTGTAGATGGTTAATGATGTTTAATGTTAAGTCTTGGGGATGCATCAATCCAGCACACACTTCAGAGTGAAGTGTCCCAAGCCGTTACTTGAAACCACCCACCGCCAGTCAATATGCTTGTGATTTTCATCACTTGTTGCATTGATCCTCATATATACGATACTATGTCTTTATCTCAGATGTCAAAACTTACATATCAGTTCGAAAGCGGGCATAACACCATAGATTGCAGAGAACAATCTGTACACTGTGGCCACCGCAGCTGATAGGGCTAGGTTAGTTTATAACTAGAATTCCGGAACAAATAACATATACTTCTAATAACAACTTGTCTTTGAACTCCAGAAGTTTCTACTAGTTTCTACGACAAAAATTGCAAATATTGCAGTGTGGCAGAGAAACATGATAGGATATGGTCCGAAATACACCGAACAATTGAATGGAATGAATAGGTAACAAAATACTTCGCACATGTATACAAGTGTCAAAGTCTGCAAAGCATTTCCCCATAAGAACTATTTTGACTGACCACTGATACCGAAAAACATGAACCTTGCAGGATTCATCTAGATAAAATGCAGTCACCAATCTGCCAATGAGATACATGCAATATCAACATCACCTCGCGGAACAACAGGGTTGCTCCAAACAGCCTAGGTACAAAAGATAATATAATATAATATAATGTAGCTCCTTTGTGGCTATCATTTACCCATAATAGGTTGGAGCAACCCAAAGCCACCAAGAGACGGCTGACGCATCAAGTCGGCGGAGATCATCGCCTCCGGATGGAGAAGACGCCAGAACCACTCTGCCCATTTTTTTCGATGGATTTCCGGGATTATGAACATATGTTTTTTTTTTGTTGAAGCACAGGATTGGTGAAAATATAATATATATTAAAGAAACAAAACATATTCTATATCTATGTAATTATAGAGTTTAAAATATTCAACTATGCATAAATTTGATATAAACCTATACTTTTTTCAGGTTTTGGAAATAAAAAAAACTAACCGTTTAGACTGTTGCTTGCCTCAATTGTCCTAAATTGATGTTTATTTGCACAGTATCGGTAGATGCCCAGGTGTGCGGTGTATGTATCTGTGTGTCTACAGTCTACAGGCCACGCCAAATGAAGCTGGACTTGGTTTGTGCCTTTGCAATCATACTGGTTCCCACCAGCGTTGCAGAATTCCAAAGATATATATGTATATAACTTGTTGTATTTTGTCCCAATCAACTGCAACTGCAAATGGCTATCCACCATAAAACCAAGTTACGGCGCGCGTACCCTCCAGTACACTAACATAGCGGTGGAAAATCACCAGCTTGATAATAGGTAAGTCAATGAAATCAACCATAAATGTTATAAATGGATATAAATGGGTCATTTTCTATAGCCACGTTATGCTATGTTAGTTTGCTGGAGGATAAACCCACAGCTGGTACCCATCCAGCTTCCCAAGCAGAGCCTCTGAGACCTCGTTCCGAGGTCGGCCTCTCAGGCGAGAATCATAGGGATGTTGTGGAAATATATTTACCCTTTGCTTATTTAACATAGCCATGGAAAATTGTCAATTTTGGATGATTTTCCCATTAAAATCTCCAATTTTAGGGGATTTTACATGGCTATGTGAAATAACCAGAGGGTATATTGAGATATGTTAAGTAAGTCTAGCACCTATGTGCAAGAAAAGTCGTGGTGATTACATTATTTGTACAAGTATGATGATTGTGATGGTGGTGATGATGATGATGATTATTATTATTATTATTATTGTTATTATTGTTATTTTTGTTAACTATTATCATTATAATGATGACCACGGCGACAATGACGACAATGATGATCATCATCATGATTTAACGCACATACACTAAGCAACAACAATATAAAACACATGGGAAGTGAGCCGGCGATGAAGACCCTTTGATTTATTGATAGAAGAGTAGCCATTTCAGTGATAATTGATCACTCTTTTGCGGACTACTCATTTAAAGAACAACAGAGGTCTTAATCTGGAGTGACTTTAGACGATATGACTGGGGATATCCCAAATGTAACTGGGAAGTGGGGTATTAATGTGTTCTGCCATTACAATAGTAAGATTTTAAGCCACAACAATGGATTTGGGTCAATACAAATGGGAATTCAACGGTAGAGGTCATGATTTGATGGTCTTCTCAGTGGTCGTTCTAATTCATCCAGCTGAGTTGCCGATCCCTTTGATCCCTTGCTCCTTCATGTTTGACCCATACGCGTAATTACTCAATGTAGAAGATAACTGGGAGATAGACAATTTTAGATTGCTGACGTTATTCATCTGTAGTAAACCAACATTTTGGACCATTACCATTTGAATTTTCTATCTCCCAGCTCTCCCTAAACAAACCACCAGCCAAGGGAGGCATTACCAGCCTGGTGTTGAAATGGCGGTTGCCATGCTTCGGCCGAGTCGCCTGTTGACACACAACCCCGCTCCCTGTGAAAAGAAAACACCTCCCAGAAATGAAACCCTGCTTTTAATATTGTATTCGATCTGTGCATTTGTTGTGGTCATGTAAGGAGATCCATAAATGGAGGGTACCTCTAAATCATGCATTTTACTAGGATTTTCCTTTAGAAACCATCCGTTTTTGGGTGCCCCCACATTAGGAACCCCCGACATAAGATTGCCCATTTCAAGACTTTTCAGGGGAAGTTTTCCACTGAACCCTCTGAGCCCAAGGTAGCTGTCCCCCATCTCCTGCACAGCGCACGCATGGCGCAGCCTTGTCTTTGGCCTTGACAGTAGAATGAGATAGTGGCAGTGGTCTTAATCTCATCTATGGATTTGTT
Organism: Symbiodinium sp. clade C Y103; assembly: GCA_003297045.1. Classification (NCBI taxonomy): domain Eukaryota; class Dinophyceae; order Suessiales; family Symbiodiniaceae; genus Cladocopium; species Cladocopium sp. clade C. Next base: position 86,552 of record BGPT01002203.1, on the reverse strand, counting down.
TTATAATAAATCTACAAAAAAATATCAGAAAGCCATGTTTCTTGCCATGAAGTAATCTAGGGGTTTCCTCGTAATTTTCCATAAAACCAATCCATTTACACTCGCGATGCCTTGTAGTCTAACCTGACCTTCAGTAACCTAGCCTGCCATTGGAAAAAACATGTGTAGACTGTAGACTCATAATGACTTATAGTGACTCATATAGATGATGTTCTGCGGACTTCCCATTGCCATGGTTGATAACTGGAGAATAATACATGATATAAAATGCGAAGTCTGATTTCAGGCAGATACATAGTAATTAGTCAAATTTCTGGTTTCCAACTGCAAAAACCATCATTCACTGCCAGGTCATTTGAGGTCGCCAATGTTTTCGCCATTCGTAAACACTTCAGATTGGTAGACACTGTGGATTGAGGATCACCATAGTTGATTGTCATTGAATACATGGGGTTTGAGGCATCCCAGTAGCAATGCACAGGTCACACGTCAAAGCATTTGAAATGCAGCTGCTTCTCGTAGTTTTACCACAGAAAGTATTCCCAAGTGGATACAAGTGGAAGGTTGTACAAATATGAGACTCCTTTGAAATCTCTTGAATTCGTAGGCTGTCAAGTAGTATCGATAATTCAATGTGGATCGGTAACTTGGGGTGTGCTTTAAACCCGATATTGTGGCACTTGAGAGTCTTGGTTTTGCGGTTTCTTGAAATGGGGAACTCCATTTATGTACCATTCACATCCATTCATAGTCTTTTTGAAACACGTGGCACCCTCGAGTTTCGGGGTAACCACAGTTGCCCGGCCCCGGCTCCATATCACTGCCTCTCACAGCCCACATCAAGTGAGCAGGCATAAGGCATGCGTAAAAAGGCGCCGCGTCCCGGCCAGGGGAATGTCAATGAAACTTGTCTCTGAGTTGAATCTGTCAACAATGATGCCATCGGGATGCCTTTGTGAAAATGCCACCAAAACCAGATGTGATTTGATGAATTGAATGGCTTGATTGTCTGGAGGCCGAATCAAATGCATTCAAAACAGGTATGAGAAAACTGAGTCCAAGCCTGGGCATTTGCTTTTGAACAATTGCACTGTTTGATCGATTCTGATACACAAGTCCCAAAAAATTGGATCCTGCAATTTACTATCAGGAATAAGCTAAAACATGCAAAAACTCTCCAAGAAAGTTGTTTCTTGGATGGTAGTGGAAGGCTAACTTGGAGTTGGTGCTCTGCAAGGTTAATCTTCCAAGTCCCTTGATTTTGGTGGAATCCAGCTGCGGTGATGGTGGTTTGCTATCAATGGCCTGCAGCAAAGTCATGTTTGACCCGGATATCAACTATTTCTCCAGCAAAATGACCGAAAATGAAGCCCCTTATTTCTTGACACACCATTCACCACTGAGTTTTATCCGGAATCCGGAACAGAGATTTTGCTTCATAGTTTGATGATGTTTGATGAGAGACCCAGTTTTCCACGTAACATCTTACATGGTATGACCACAGAACTTGAAGGTCCTACACGTCCCGAGATGTTCATACATGATCTCTGGTGGATGAGCTACCCTCGTCCAACCCAACAGGACGGATCATGAAAATCATTATCCGACCATTGAAAAACATGGGGCAACTTCAAGCAGCTTTTCTATTTGAAAAAAAAATGAAATCACATCATCAACCAGTTGGGATTTGAAAACCAATAGAGTAGCGGCTTGGAACAAAATATTCAAAGATAGATATCGCCCAAGAGAAGGGGAACCGTGGTAGGTGAGTTATAACAATGATGCGAGGAAGACCAACCATGCTTCACACTTCAGCATCAACGAAACTCCAATCAAGATCCATTTCATACCATTCCAGCTTCTGTAATTAGATGATATTCTTTACTGGCAATCAGAGTGTCGTGTCACATTCTGGGGGTTCAAGAAAACCCGTCAGCCTGTGCCAATCTCGAAAACCCCCCGTTTCTCGACCGCATAGTCTCGAGTACATCAGCACACAGCTACTTTGGCTACTCCCAAGGGTTGCGCGCACCCAGGTGCTAGAAAAGCTCAAAAGATCTTAAAAGTTACTAGATGTCCAGAATCAAAGAGGGCTATTTCTCAATCTAAGGGAGCCATTCGGGCTTACAACTTATAACTTCTGGTTGGACTGATACTGTGTACCCGCAAAAAGTACATCCAACTGCACCCCCAAGCAGGGCTCCAAATGTCATCGAGCAAGACTCTAACAGTGTGTCTGAGAATATGAAGAATTTCCATGAATTTCCAAAGGCTCCAGAATTCCCAGGAAATATGGAGAAGCCACCAGAGCATTCAGTGTCAAGCCAGCCAACGGTCAGGCTTGGATCTAGACTAAACTACAGTACATGAACTCCCGGTTGCAACCAGTCATTGGTGTGCCAGACTATGCCAGACTTGCTGGAAGGGAAATAACTATACAGGATCCTCTAGCGTTTGGACGCTAGAAACCATGCTTTCCTGCACATTGAACAGAGTATATCATATCATATCACTATATAATGTTCTCAGTTCAACTCCCACGTTTGTAGCTTAAAGCCATCCCTTCTTGACATCACCAGCTTGCCTTTGGGGGTCTTCAGTCTTCAAGCGATAGCCTCTCGTAATTTGACATATGTATGGACCATCACCATATGTTTTTCTTGGCAAATCATCTCTAAATGGGCCATTTGCCGTAGCTATGGTAGGTTACTGGAGGGTAGTTTGCAGTTTCTTTGTGGAAACATGGGTACGTCCATGGGAGACGTCTGGAATTGGCGCGCGCAGCCGTTCCCAAACGACACTTTCATCGTGGCACATCTCTTGAATTTTGCAAGGCGAGTTGAGCCCATCCTATGTCTGGTTAATGATCTTCTTCGATTCATGATATCAGCTTGTTCTACGTTGGAGGCAAATGCACATGTAATTTTATTGCAAGGATATATCGAAGGTCCAGCTGTGGTCCAGCAGACAAATGCACTGGACCAAAAGGATCACAGGTCATGTCAACCCTGAACCAACAATTTGTTGCTTCATTTCGGATCTGGGATCCTAAACTTGTTAACTTGCTACTAGAATGGCACCCCATAATCAACAGCCAAGGGGTTGATATTACATCCAGGTTGACGATGCTGTAAGTTGGAGATACTCAGGTCTGGGAGTGGCACGTGCCATGGTTCCAATGGAATGTTTCCTGTGTAGACTCGCCTCGCAAACAAAAAAAACTGCTAACAGAACCAACCATTTATTCGAACATAGTGGATACGTGTGGATGTTAACCATAAACACTCGGAGTAACATCTGCAAACTTCAAACTGGATATCACAAGGTGGATTTACTTTCAGTATCTTTGGGGTGTGAATAATCAGACATATATCCGTAAGATCATGTTGAATTTGGCCGAACATAATCTCAATATCTCTTTGCAGCACTATCATTGCAACAATTTTTATGGAAATGCCAGGGTTCCGTCCAATATTTGATGGCTAAATGGGCTAAATCAAACCTTGAGCTAGTTGGTGGTTTCAACCATTGATCATATCATCATTGGTTCTATCCCCACTAAATCTCCATCGTAATGGTCGTCAATCAGCCTGGTGACCCGCGAGCTACTGAGCTTCACGGCAGTGTATCCATTTCACGTCCATCATGCAATCAGCTGATCGCTGGAAGCATAGGGATGGAAGAGGGTGAACAAGCGACCTGAGTGCCATCACTTGGTGGACCTATTGGGGTTGGATAATCTAACCAAGAAACAGTGTGTTTTTTTTTGATGGGGAAACGATGAGGATATAATGGGGATAGAACAAGATATAACTCACGTGACTTTTTGGTGGTTGACCTATCCCCTGAAATACATGTTTGTCATTGGGGATCATCATCCCATGTTTATGTTCATCATACAAAATAGTTGAAACCACCGAGCCAATAGCATGTAGAGATAGTTCCCCAAATAATATCAAACCTTTGTGGTATTAAGCAACAACATATCTATAATTCTATACATATACAAACATAAATACATTGGAAATGATGAGAGCAGCTGGATCAAACATGAGACACTATTGGAACATGTGCGGATCTACTCTACCAAATACACTAAGAAAAAAACATGGACACATCAACATCTAATATTTCAACAAAACCATGATGGAAATTATGGGGGATTTGACCGTCACAGGTAGCAGAACAGCTTCATACACTTGACATAAACCTTTGGATATTGATGTTCCTAAAGCTGGGTATTCGTCATAATCTATGAACACCCCGGATTGAGTGGGTTTGGCCATGTAGCGACCGTCCATTTAAGCAAACAAGTTCATCTCTCGAACCTGAACATTGTCTGACCATTCTCCTAGCAAACAACCTCATTCCGGTGGGATACACATTGTTTACCCATTATATAGCAGTTCTACATCCATTATACCCATCAACAAATGCTAATCAATTTTCAGTTCCATCAGTGCCATCCAAAAAACATCTTCGAAAACCGTGTTTCACCAGGATATCAATCTGACAAAACACAAATGCGTTCCTTTCATAAACCCTCAATCTACCCAGCAAAAACGGCAACTGCAAGTGAACAAAAACCTGAGGAAAACACCCGTTTTTGCGGGAAAATTGAATGTCAAGGGTGGATTTTTTGGGGCTATAACATGCAAAACCGTCCACTGCGACCAAGCAGCGCGAAAGCACGGGACCCAGGCGGCGCGTGCCCTGCAGCTGGTCTACAGTGGAGGATATCATGGGGAGATATCCGCCGACCCCGGCCGACGCAAGGGGGAGCGCGTAAGGGAAAAAGAGGAACAGCTCCTAGCAACGCAGTCCCAGCAGCTTTCCAATTTTCGATGC